>LZPO01089034.1:0-13762 GCA_001675575.1 Neotoma lepida
TTATCTCTCACCTTACACAAAAATAAACTCTAAATGGATCAAAGACTGTGAAATCTGAAACTCTGAAGTGGCCAGGATAACAGAACAGGAAAGGGGATGTGCTACAAGGTGGAGGTCTAAGTGGGACTTTGTAGTGGGAATCCATTTATGCAGAGAACAAGGCCAGCAACTGATTCACTCATGTTTGATGGAGAGTTCATGTGAATAAAGAAGAAAATGAAGGTTTTGGAAGGAAATTTACAGAAATCAAAGGAAGAAAAGTGAAACAGAGGATTTATAACACAGATATGAAATGGGGGAGCAGATGTCACCAGTTCCCANTTCCTTACCAGCATTTTACCCACTTTGGAAGTATCATGGTGCAACATTTCATAGACAGTGAAACAAGGTAAGAAAAGAGAACTGAAGTTTATACTGTGGACAGAAGAGGAGAAATACATCGAGTTCACATGCAGCTTTTGAACATTCTTTCTTTTAAGAAAAATGAAACTAAAAATATTTTCTCAGCAATGTCCCTTGAGGTAGAAGTAAGTCATTTAAGATGACAACAGAACATAATGAAGGAAGCTTTCTAGGAAATGGATAGGATGTATAAAATTAATAACATGCCATACTTGGAGAATTCAATGAAATATCTGTGTTTTTAAAACATTTACATTAACATGGTAATCCCCCTTTATCAACAAGACTGTTCCAAGATCCCTGGTGGTTGTTGGAACCGTAGATGGTAACAAATCCTATATACAACACTGTGATACCTGCGCTGATTACTGTCAGAGCCAATACAACAAACAGGGAANGTAGCATATACAGCNTGGAGACTCTGCCCAAAAGGATTAATTCATGTCCTGGATGGAAGGANCTGGGATTCTGTCACACAACTCAGACTCACATACATTTCAATACTTATGATTTATTACTTTGTCGGGATTACTATTTAATATTTTGGACAANGTTTAACTGTAGAAAGCAAAGGGGCAGGTGTGTAGAAAGCAAAAGATGCAGTCTAAAAATGTCTTTGACTATCAAATTTGTTTTTCATTGGTTGATTTTAAAGTTTTATTTAAGGAATAAAGAAAAGTTCATTCACATATAATGTGTAATTAGTCTAAATTGAGATTTTGGAACCATTATCATATATATCTCTTCTTGAAGAGAATAAGTATATCTTTATTATTTTCATGCAAGTTCTCCATGTTTAATTGTTATATGGGTTTTTTGTTATTGTTTTATGTACTTTTAAATTGCATAAATGTTACTTAAACAATAGGTAAGCATTGTGCACTACTGAAATTTTAAGCTCCAAGATAGAAATTTAGCTGTAACTAAAATTTAGCACTGTATTTGTGCATATACTCAATTTATCTATAAAACAATGATAGCTTGTGAAATATCAAAATAGTCGTTTCTTCATAAAAATAAGTTTAAAACATCCATGAATGTGTAGAGAATCATAGATGTGGGTATTATCTTCTAGTTTTCCAATGTTTGATTGGGAAGAGTCCCATGTTGGTTACATTAGTCTGTTTTCTGTTGCTATAACAAGATACCCAAGGATGTGTAGTTAGAAAGGTAGTTTATATGGCTTACATTTTAGAAGCTGAGAATCCAAGTTTGGGTGAGCCTATCTTCTGGCTTCTGGAGAGAGCCTCACGGTGGATGGTACTAGGGATTGTGGAAAATATGTGGAAGATCACATACTGAGAAAAGAAGTAGTAGATTCAATTGCTCATAACTAGTATAATTTGTTGAACTTTTCTTCCATGCTGAAACTGTGAAGTTGATAATTTTCCATCTGGTTCTTCAAGTCATTGCTGAAAGTAGAGTAATGAAGTTCCTTGCTACTAACATTTTGCTCTCATGCTTGGCCATAAGGCACTCCAATCTTGTTGCATGTATATGTGGAACTGTTATATCCTAATCAACTGANCTTTTAGAAAATTTCTTAGTAGGGTTTTAATTAAAGTTTATTTTGTTATATTGATTCAAGGTTTAAAATTTTCAGCTTTGCAGTGCTGTGAAAATTATATNTACCTGATAGAAACTGCATTTATTTATTTGTTTTTATTAGTCAATGTTGTTCTTTCATAGTTTCATAATATACAGTGTGCATTTTGGTCCCTCCACCATAGCCCACTTGCCTCTTCCTTTCTAGCCCCCACTCCTTCTGTATAAATTTCTCTTCTCTATTCACTAGTTTGCTTTTATTTAGTGTTCCACTGGGCTTAATCAGGGCCATCTGTGTGATATTGAGGTTGATATTAACCATCAGAGCCTGGTGAGTTGACCAGTGAGTACACAACTTGATACTACATCTTCCTCTTTCCTAGAATCTGTTAGTTGTTGGTATCAGTATGTGGTAGGGCCCTGAAGTCCCTTTCCTCCTCAACAGCTGACTATTATAAGGGCCTGACTTTTGTCACTCAGTGCCAGTATGCACAGCTGTTGTCCGTATGGCTGTGTCCTGCTTAGAGGATGGTATTTTGCAGCTCCTCTTCCTCTCTCACAGCCTTGACGTCTTTTCCACTTCCTCTTCTGAGCACTGAGGTGATGTAAATGTTTTGCCTAAGGCTAAGTTCTCAATCATCTTTTATTCTTCACCTCTTGTGCAGCCATGGGTCTTTGCCTTTATCTCTGTTCATTGCAATGAGAGGCATCTCTGTTTAAGGTCAGAGTAACCTTTGTCTGTGAGTATAAATAAAGATACTTAGGGGAAGGTTTGATGCCATGTCAGTTAAACTAGTNATCTTAGGTTCTTCCAGGGTCTAAGAATACTTCAGTAATGAGGTTTGTATTGGGTTTACCACTTTAAATCCAGTTAGGGAGAAGTTGGTTACTCCCATGACAGTTGTGCCACCATTACACCAATGGGCCCATCTTGTATGGAAGGTTGGTTTTATAGTTCATGGAGTACACAGCTGGGTTAGACTTTTGATGCCTGGAGATATGAGAAAATCACTCAAGTAACTTACTATATGGTAAGCCAAGTACGTGTTCCCAGTCCATACGTTTCTGTGACCCAAAGTATTTCCACCATTCCCTTGGCTGTATCCGGAAAAACCAAATGGTTTACTCATTGTTTTGGTTCCCCCTCGCCAAGGGAAAGACAGTCTTTAGACAGTCTTTAGCGATCTCTAGTTAACCATCTTGTTAATATCACTNTCTGTTACATTTTTTAAAATATCACAGTTTCCCTCAATTGACTAAGATATTTTTCCATGCCTTCTCATTTCTCTTGTTTTCTCAGATTCTCATTTCAGATATTAGGTACCTCAGGCTGAAGTTCAAAACTTTTGTTTTTCACTTCTTGTTTCTGAAAATAGCTCTAAATTTTTTTCTATTTATTGTTAACCATAATATTGATTTTAGGTGTTCTTCAATGAATATTCAGTTTTATAGATTTCTGTTCTTGTTTCATGGGTTCTGATTTTAGTGGTTTGAAATACCTTACTCTTGTTTTTTCTGTGCTTTTCACCTCCAATTTTTTTTTGCATGTTAGGTTTTGTCTTTATTTCTCACATTAGAATCTTTTCTAAAACATCTAGTGATTTTTGTCAAAGAGCAGATGGCTGACACTCAAAGGCTGATGGCATGTTCCACTTATTGCTAAGGACTTGTTCTTTCGTTGGCTTCTTTGAAGGATGAAACATAAACTGGCAATATCTCTAACCTGTTTCTATCCCATTGACTGACATCCCAATAGGTGAACCATCCATATTCTCAGAGCAGGATATTCCAGCTCCATAACCATAAAAGTGTTATAGGAATGCTAACTCAATGTTCCAAATGTCTATTCCATTAATCCTATGTTTAGCTTTGTAACCATATAGCAACAGTTTTTGTCCCTAAGTCCACAGTCTCTGGTTCGGCATAGCAGTTAACTGATTGGATTTCTGCCCATCTGCCAAGACACAGGATCTGCCGCCTCGCCAATTTGTCTGTGCAGTGAGCTCTGTTTTTCACTGCTTTTTTCCCCCTTACAGACCAGCAACAAGTTCTTTCTGGTTAGCTCCTTATTTAACACCAAATTTCAGAAATATGAGTGTCCTACTTTTATTTCCCATTTCCGTGACAAAATACCCTGACAAAAATATTTTGAGGGAGAAAGGATTTATTTTAGATCACAATTCTTGCTTACAGCCCATCATTTCAGGGCAGTTGAGGTGGCAGGAACTTGACACCTCTAGTCATGTCACATCCACACTCAAGAGCAGAGAGGGAATAAGGGCATGCATGCTCACTTGTGCTCTGGCCCCTTTCTATACTTATATAGCCCAGTATCCCCTGCCTAGGGAATGTTGCCAGCTACACTGTGCAGGACTTCCCACCTCAACATAACCAAGACAGTCTCCCCTGGGCGTGTCCACAGGCCAAGCCAATAATGATAACCCTTCACTGAGACTCTTTCCAGGTGATTCTGCATTATGTCAAGTCGACAATTAAAAGTAACCACCACCCTGAACAACCCTTATCCAAAGAAATTGTGTTACATGAAGCGCCGTACTTTTTTTTTATTTCCTCACAAACACTGTGGTTCAAAAACCTTTTAGTCTTTCCATTCTGTTATAAGCGCTATACTTTCTTTAGAGCTTTAAAAAATTATTGTCCTATTTTCTCTCTCCATTATTAACTTTGTGAGTCTATGCTTAAAATACCTTATTCTTAAAATTTCTATTCTGTGTATCATACAATGGATCAGTATATAGTACTAAGAATGCCTGATTGACAATGTTATGTGACAACACACACACACACACACACACACACACACACGTATGTTAAATATAATGCTGAAAAAGAAAATAAACCAGGCATGAAAGGAATTCACACTACCTGAGTCCATTCATATCAGACACAAAATGACCAAATTTATCTGTTATTTTATGTCAGGATAATCATTACTTATCACAGGAAACTGTAGTGATTGGAAGTCGAAACTGGAAGATTCTGTTTTATGTTTTATCTACACACTTGTATTAAATTTTGAAAAATCTATCAAGCTTTACAGTTAATACATTTATAACACACACACACACACACACACACACACAAAGCTTCTATCAAAGTTTTATTTTGTTTACTGCCATTATAGTAAGGGTTAGGAGAACATCAAAGCTAAATGCATTGTATCCCAGCATCTCATCCCGGGATGTTGCTGTGGCTTTTTAACTGGCTTCCTGTTACTCATGTTCACACTTTTCCAATGTATTTCCCACATGACAGGTAGTGTGTTAACTTTGTGTAAGTGCAAAGGTGCATATGTCTGCAAATTTGATTACATCAGCTCTGTGTTTAAATCTTATTTATTTATTTTGTTATGTTGATGTACTTAACCTATGCTGCAGCTTCTTAATAAAAATTTAAGTGCACAATGTTGTATTTCAAACCTTCTGTCCATGAAGTGTAAAATTTGAGTTTCTCAAGATGTGTAAATGCCAAAGAAGTGCAACAGCATGCTGAAATTTTAAATAGCAGCATGGGTCAATCTCAGTTGGACTTTGTGTAGCAGGCACACTGAACTTTTCTTCCTACCAAGCAGAGTTCTGATTATTTTCTGCTCCTTAGGTTTCTTATTTTTTATGCTTTTCCTTTCTACGTTTTCCCGTTTTCTGCCCTCACCAACACTATCTAAATGAGAGCTCAATTCAAGTCTCCAAAGAAAATATCCTGTATCTCTGTTCTAGCTCTATCCTCAACTTCAGGTTAGATCCTAAGNTCATTTGTTTCTATCAAGTTTATACTAGGTCAGATCTAAAAAAAAAAAAAACAAACAACAAAAAACCAATGGTTGCCTACCCATGATAGAATCTTACTCTTCCCTTGCGTAAATGAAGCCCAAAGTAAGCAGACAGAAGGGCATAGTACAGCACTATTGCTCTGAAGGAACCAGGCTCTTTCTTCTACTCTGTTGCAAAATCCTTAGCATAGGAACCTCAACTTCATGGTTAACAAACCATCACAAGATCCTACCTGCTCTGATCATCTTGTCTAATTCCGAGCACTGGGAAGGAGGAGGTATAAAGTCAAAAGCCTCCAGCTAAGTCCTGCCCTGATGAGTGAACAGTCTTTCCTCAAAATTTTACTTTTGCTGACTCCCTCCAGTCATCCTTGGCCACAGCACATCTTTCAGCTCCCTAGATGTGGAGTGTGTTACACAGGGAAAAGTAGGTGTTAGAGAGGAGCAGCTTTGCTGTTTATAAGTGTTTCTATTTGTTTCTATTAGATATGACATGATGTTGAATTGCCCTCAGCCTGGATTTTTGGTATATGTTCTCATAATATAAATTGCATAGAGCTGCCTGTTGACTAGTTTCAAGACTGGACATGGTTCACATGAGTTTTAGCCAATGAATACACCAATTTCCTTTTTCATAGAAGACTTTGAGAGGAAATTTACTTTGTAGTGCAACTGATATATATTCAAAATTTATAGACCTTATAAAGCATTTGACTCAGCCCCAACTGTCTGGACCTTCCAGGTCCATCTGAAATTAATGTTCAAATTGTATTTCAAGAAAGACATTTTTGCCAAGTTTGTATTTTACACCAGTTCATACGCTAAGTTTTAAAAATCAAGCATTGAACCAAATAGATCCAGTTCATTTGCCCTTGGTAAAACGCAGCTTTCATTAGAATAGCTTATATAGCTGATTGGAGTTCTTGTAAAAGCTGTAAGAGTTCCCAGGGCAACAGACAGGTCCAAGAGAGAAAACAACCAATAATCATCTGAAGATGTTTTCGAGACTCAGATGTGCAATAACCTCCCTTGGTAGACAGACGAAAGAATCACACAGGTCAAGTACATTTTAGTTTAAGAAAATCTCAGGTCTGCATGCAAACAATTATAGTGAGGATGAGGATGGGCATTTTAGGGAGACTTATTTGTCAAAAAGTGCAGCATCTTAATGTCATATTCACAACATTCTGCTAGGAGCTACATAGCTCCTGCAGCCAAGATGTCAGTATTATTCTAAATGAAAGTTATTTACATATTTTACTTCATGAATTAGTAGCAGAANGACTGAGAGCCTATGGGTTCTGCTCTGACATTATGAAGGGAAGCAGAAAATGAAAAGACATAATCTACGTCAATATATATGTCCTTACCTAATTGAATTATTTCTATTCTGCTCAATTTAAAATTTTTAAGCTCTCTCAGGCAATGAAAACATATCAACTATGGAGCAGAGTCTGACATAGGAATTTTGGTAAAAAGGAAGAAATAAACCACAATGCAAGAAAAAAAATAACCCTCCTCTCCAAAACTACTCAGAAGCATGATTTGTATATGTTTTGCTCTGAATCTCAGGTGTCATAACAATGCTGAGGCTGCAATGTGACAAAACAGACGTGAATCCTGGCCTCTAAATTTCACACAGTCACAGGCTCAGACATGTAGAGAAGAAAAAGAAAGCCCTTGACCATCAGAATCAGAGCTCAGACATTCCATTTAATAAGTATTTTCAATAGAAATCAATGGTAATGGAAATATAATAACTAATTANCAGCAAACAGAAGCTCCTTCCCAACTGCCCTGGAAAAAAATTTCACTCATTAAAGAGCCCAAGAGTCTTCAGCATTAATGCATACATGAGGACCCACATATGCATATTTGTTGAGCTATGCCTGAGAGATTCTACTAATTCCAATTAGTAATGCCATTTTGGGGTGCGTATGCTTTATTTATGAATTGTTTTAAAGATTTCCTTATGAATAAGTAAACAGATTGTCAAGACTTCAGGCTGAGCTGTCGTGCTGTGGGTGTTGACCAGATGCCGTGGACCAGTGGTCTTTTCCTCCACACAGAGTTTTTCACATTGTCCAACTTGCTTAAATTTCTGCTGACAAAACAGCTATACTTCACAACCTTATTGAAGTCATAAACAGTAGCAATGGCATATGTGTTGTGGGCACTTTGTCCAGTTGTGTTTGCATCCTATAATTTTTCAGGAAAAGGATTATCTGGGCACTGCTTTTTCACAGTATGTTTTATTTTCTTTGGGGCAAGAAAAGTGCACTCACATCGCTCACCTATATAATTAACATTGGAGACTAGAGTACTGTTGCTTGATTTTTAGATGAATTGGTAGACTACAGAATGGGTCTAATTCTGAAGAAGTCAACATCTAAACTTATGTTTAAATCACTACCAGTACTGGGAAAAATCATAAATCCTTGCTCAGAAGCAGCAAAATAGAAAAAAAAAATTACAATTTGACTGGAAATGCATGTTTTTTTCCAGTTTTCAAAGCATTGCTTTCTTATAATAGATTTAAATATTTTCTTTAATAATAGGATTGGCCAAGGTCAAATATCTCATTATTGTTATGTACCACATTTCCTTTTCTTTCTATCNATAAATGATGTTTATGGTCATTTCAACTCTTCAGTGATATGATTAATGCTGATGTCAATACTCAATTACAGCCTATTGCTTAGGCATGTCTTCACAGACNATGGCAGAATCCACACCAGTGGAATTGCCACCTCATGTAATAATTCTATGTTTATCATTTGAGGAAATTCTACTGTTGTCCCACAGAAATTATACCATTTTTCACATTTACAAGCAAGGTGTCAAGTGACTATTTCTCTACATCATTATCAATACTATATTCTTTGTAGAAAAGATTTTAGACACAGTACTGTGATATATGACATGGTGTCTCAGTGGCTTGCTTGGAATATCATTTGATAATAGTTTAAGGGCCTTTGTATGTCTATTGGTCATTTGTACTTTTCTTTTCTTTTCTTTTCTTTTTTTTTTAGAAATGTCTCCTTAAGTACTTCATGTATTTTATAATTGTGTTTTTTTTCTGAGTTGTAAATCTGTGGGGATTTGAATAAGAATGGCCCCATTGTGTTATATGTTCAAATCTTTGTCTCTAGTTGGTAGACCTGTTTGGGAAGGATTAGGAGGTGTAGCCTTATTGAAAGAGGTATGTCACTGGGGGTGGGCTTTGAGGTTTCAAAAACCCACACCATTGCCAGATAGATCTCTATCTTTCTCTCTGCCCTATACTTGTGGATCATGATATAAACTCTCAGCTTCTGATCCAGTGCCATGCCTGCCTGTCTGCTGNAACATTTGTCAAAAACAACTNTGGTCATGGACTCATCTTCTGGAACCATAAGCCCCCAATAAACTCTTTCTTTTATAGGTGGCCTTGGTCATGGTATCTTAGCACAGCAACAGAAAAGTATATAAGATAAAATGCTTTATCTGGCATATAATTTATTTATACATAATTTTCCCATTAAGCCACTTATTTTTGCTTCATTGGTGACTATGTATTTTCTTTATTCTCTTTCCATTCCTTTTAAAGAGACGAGATCTTGTTCTATTATGCTCAGACTGGTATGGTATTTACTATACAGTTCAAGATACACTCAAAACACTGGTCCTCTTTCTTCAGGCTCCTAGGTCCTGGGATCATAGGCATGAACTGCAATTCCTGGCTTAGTAGCTCCCTTGTTACNGAGAACTATCCATTTTTATTAAATCCAATTCATGTATTTTCTTTTGTTTGTGTTTGGTTTTATAGCTAATAAAATATTGTCCATCCCAAAGCCATGAGGACTTTTTCTCATGGACTTTAGGACTTGTAGGATTGTAGTCACACACTGATGTTGGCTTCTCAATCTGCGCTGTGAGGTTTTTGTACAATGTGAAGCAGGAGGTCCAGATCTGTTCTCTCATATGCATACACTGAGCTGTTGTAGAGTGTTTGCTGACAAGACTGTTAAATTGTCTCAACAACTTGTCAAAATCTTTGGCCATAAATGCATGAATTTAAGAGTCTCATTCTATTCCTTTGATTAATATGTCTATCTTTGTGTCATGTTGTTTCAGTTACTGTAGCTTTGCAATAATTTTGAAACTGATTAAATATGTGAATCCTTCAACTTTGAATTTTTGTTAGACTTTTGAGTTTCTAGCATCACTTATACTTTTTATGAGGTTAAGGGTTAACTGATCTATTTCTATCAAATTTTAACACCATACCCAAACAGCATTACCAAACCTAATGATATTTTGATAGTGACTATGCTAAATTGGTAAGCTCAACAACATTGTGTTGTGTTCTAGTACTGAGAAGACCAGGCTCTACAAATTTCTCTNAGTGTATGTGTGGGCTTGGTCCCAGACTCCTACATTTAACCTAAAATTGAAGTAAAGCCTGGAAAACTTCACAAGTCAAAGGATTTCACCTTTCTGTGCAATTTTAAATGTACAGTAATAAATTAAATTTTATATTAGAAAATTACACAATAAAATTAAAGTCTAAATTTAAATTCTTATTATTTCACTGTTAAGTAAATAACTCCCCATGTGACTTTGTCACAGTTAATTCAGCTGATAACATTATAACATAAAACTAGTTAAAAGTGGCTAAAATAGTTTATGATACTTGATATGAAACAAGGAAGATAAAATTCAAGTTTATTTGTTGACACATATGTCATAAATCCAAGATTCACATTAAGAATGGATACTTTCACACTTGTGTGTTTTAATCTCGGTGATTTTTATATTTCTTGGATGATTTTTTTGGACAAAGTGTCACAATTCATTTTCCTTGGATATAGGAAAACTGAGTGATGAGTTGCAGAGAATGACCCAGTCCAAATAATACTGCAACATAGTCATTCACTTAGTGGCACTATAAGAGAGGCTTGAACATGTTTCTACCTCACTTCTGAGGGACCTCTGCCTCCAAGATTAAAGTTCCTTTAAAACTGCACTCTTCTGTGCACTCAGGACTTCTAGTTTCACCTCAGAAAACTCTGGAGAAAGGAAATTACTTCCCCACAACCTTTCCTGCGACACATCAGTCACGTTACCATTGTTGCCCAGCTCTACCACGATGCCCAGGGTCACCTTGGCTTTCTTGGGACCGTGCTCCCATATTCTTCTTTTCTAAGCCNCTTATGGTCTCATTCTTACTCCTTTCATAAACCCGTTGACAATTTGGTTATGTTGAGAGATGGGTAAATGACTGTGTGTAGAGGTGATGCCTTGGTACTATCAGAGGCGATACATTGTAAACAAAGCAGCAGTTGTCTCCACTCACATTATCCCCTGTCTTGTCTTGCTGTTTGGATGAGCTTGGATGAATTACTCATGCATTCTGAGGTCATTTAAAAATACAAAAATTAAAAATAATAATACTACTATCACAAAATTAGTTTCAGGAGGACATGATAAAGTAAATGTGGTACCACAGGAGAAGAACTAGCTATGAAGTACTTTCCTCCCACATTCTTGCTGTCAGTAGAAAGCTATAGGCACACATTTTACATGATCAGAGAGTATAGACTGAAGGCATACCCCCAATTTGCGTATTGGAAACTAATGTTCAATGTGATATTTGGAGATGGGGCCTTTGGGAAGTGACTAGATCTTCACAGGGGAGACTTAATAAATGAGATCGGTGTTCTCTTAAAAGAGGCTCCAGAGAGGTCCTTTTCCCCTTCCACCACCAAAAGTTACAGTGCAAAGACACACATCTGTGAACCAGGAAGTAGGTGTTTGCCAGGAGTCTATTAGTGATACACCCCCATCCTGGACTCTTCAGCCTCCAGAATTGTGGAAATAAAACTGCTGTTTAAGGGACTCTTAGTTTATAGTATCTCATTAGATCAGGATAAATGGACTAAGACAGTGACCAAAAATAGCTGCTCAGAAGTCTTCACATTCTACGTGCCATATCACCACATGCCTGAAATGGGTGTATTTACTTATATAAACCACACTTCAACATCAATAAAGCTNAATTTTAAAATGGAAATAATTGAATGCATGCTGGACTCAGAATGGGTTTACATCTGTCTAGCTTCCTTCTTTTATTTGTCAAGGTATATTTTCTTAAATTTTAAAAATTAAAATATAATTACATCACTTCCCCCTTTCCCTGTTCTCCTTCCAATCCCTCCTTGTCTCACTCCTACAGCCCCTCCCATGACACCCCTGTTATCTTTTTTACAAGCACCCCTGAAAAAGATGAGTGAATTATCTATTTACAGAATATCAAGGACATCTCTTCAGTTGCTTAGACTCAGAATATAACTACATTAATGAAATACTACTTTTAACATGAAAATAGGTGCTACTTTGACTCCAGAATTAACTCAAGTTGATAACTGGGTCCTGGCTATTTCTTTCTCAGTACTCTATAGTCAGCACAGTGTCTCTGGAATAAATAAGATGATTACATCAATGAATATTGCTAGTTGGTTTTTCCACTCTGAAAAAGGTACAATACATTGACAAGGCTGTGGCAAAATGAATTCATAGTGTAACAAATGATCTGCTATTTAGACTTAGATTTCCCCATTTCACGAAGAGCANTTCAGAAGTTTCAAGTGTTAAGATGTACATATATTCTATAAAAATTCTGTAACATTGTACTGCAGAAAACAGTGCTGACTCTTTCACAATATCCAACCTGACTATAGGATCTTTTTTTGTTAAATCTCTCTCTCTCTCTCTCTCTCTCTCTCTCTCTCTCTCTCTCTCTCTCTCTCTCTCTGTGTGTGTGTGTGTGTGTATGTGTGTGTGCATATTGCATGCACATACTTGCCTTTTCTTTGGCATGAAAATCAAGCAGTTGTGAGTTTTTTGCACATTTTGTATCATTCATGAATTTTTATATTTAAGACCATGTTAGGTTTCATTGGCTGAAGTATTTGTTTTCTAGTTAGAAATGGAACCAGATGAGTTCTTTTACACCAGCAAATATTTGATTTTCCTTATTATTTTTGCCTAGAGGTACTGGGTGATCTATTTCATGCCTTTTCTAGGCACAAGCTTTAAAGATACAGTAGATGAAACATACTCAGATATAGTTTGCCCTGTGATTTCTTCTTTCTTAGGGCAGATTTTATTTATTACTTTTTATATTATTAATCCAGGGTGTCCTAGTTTTGTTTCTGTCGCTGTGATAAAATGCCCCAACAGCACCAACTTAAGGGAGAATTGGTTGGATTTTGTCTTACATTTCCAAAGAGGATACAGCCCGTCTTGGTGTCAGGAGTGGCAGAATGGCCGGTTATATTGCACCTGCAACCAGGAAGTGGAGAAAAAACAAAAAGTGGGTCCAGGCTACAGAACCCCGAAGTCTGCCCCCAGTGATGTACCACTTCCTCCAACAAGGCTCCATTTTCCACAGGTTCTACTACCTTCTCACACAACATAAGCAGGTAGAGAGTGAGCACACATGAGCCTGTGAAAGACATTTCACATTGAAACCACAGCACAGGGCGAACTCATTTCTAGTTCATTTTACCAAGATTCTGATAGTATCTTCACCATTCATTTGATAAAATAAGGTCTAGGTTATATGTATTTCCATATACTTTGCATCATTAATCCACTGTAATTTGGCTTAAGGGTTGGACATGAAATAACTGCTCTTTGGCATAAAAGCATTTACTGAGTTTCCAATCTGTTGAGGATCTGCTTCCTGTGGTAGGAAGATGTTTAAGTTAGGCAGGTATGACATTTTTCTCCAATTTCTGCCTGCCTTAATTCCATCACTCATTAAGATAAAGTTTAGACATTAACTTCTTTGTAAAATCTCGTTATGGCCTAAACTACCATTTTTCCATCTGCTGCATCTCTGTACCTCCTGGTTTATTTATCTCTTATGGCACCTCATCCTGATCCAAATTAAATTTTTTTTTTCGGTGAACATATTGGACTTCCCGCAGCAGGTTATTCAGCAGTGTAACAGTCTGTAATCCTCCACCCAATCCTCAC
>LZPO01089036.1:0-13734 GCA_001675575.1 Neotoma lepida
GTGGAACTAGCTCAGACAGAAGTGTGTTGTCATCAACAAAGCTGAAAGGAGTTGGAGATCTGAAGAGCCCTTTGACATCAGACATGGAGATGTAAAGTTTGGAGTTTGCCCAGCTGGGTTTAGGTCTTGCTTAGTATGGTGTTTCCTCACTATGCCTCCTTTCCTCCCTTTTGAAATGGTAGTGTATATTTGGTGNAATTGTATGCTGGAAGTATATGATCTGCTTTTTTATTTTGATTTTACAGGGGATTAAAGTTAAGAGATTGCATGAGTCTCAAAAGAGACTTCGGACTTTTAAACAATATTGAGATCCTGATAGACTATGGGGACTTTCCAAGTTGGACTGAATACATTTTTGCATGATGATATGGCTACAAGGCTATGGGGGGGCAGTAAGGAGAATGTGGTAGTTTGAATGAGAACAGTCCCTATAGACTTGGTCACCAGGGAATGGAACTATTTGAGAAGGATTAGAAGGATCAAAAGGTATGGTCTTGTTGGAAGAAGTGTGCCACTGGGGGTGGCTTTGAGATTTCATAAGCCCACACTAGGTCAGGGGTCAGTCAGCCTCTCTCTCTCTCCCTCCACCCCCCTCTCTTTCTGCCAGCTGCCTGTGGATCAGGATGTAACTCTCAGCTACTGCTACAGCACCATGCATAACACCATGCTCTCCACCATGATGACAATGGACTAACTTCTCAAACTGTAAGCAAGCCCCCAGTTGAATGCTTTCCTTTATAAGAGTTGAGTTTCCATGTCATGGTGTCCCTTCACAGTAATAAAACAGTGACTAAGACACTATCCTTGAAGGTCCTTCAGAACTTATTGTTTTTTTTACCAATTTCTTTGTACCACTTCAACAGGCATAATTCATGCTTTCTCTGAACCCACGAATTACTTCTCCCCTCTTACAACATTTACAACATTCTATGTCATGTTACTACTACTCTTACATTTCCATTATCTCCTTTCACAGACAGCAAGGTCTTCACAACTACAGGCAGAGAATTCTACCTAGCACATAAAACACATTTAATAAATATTTATTAAACTGAGCTATAAATGTATGGCACCTTTATAATGTTTATCAAAAGCTTTTGGTGAAAATGTCTGTAAGTACAAACTGTGTTACGTGTAGGGGGTCATACATTCTTCTTATGTTATAACTCATATATGGTTTTACTGCAAGATTCTTAGCAAATGCCAAAGAGTGTAAGAAAAACAGAAGGCACAAAACCCCAACGCCATCCATACTCTTACCACCAATGACAGACACTCCTAACCATTCCTTTATTTTCAAGCTTTTACTCATAATTAACATATCATATAATCATATAATCATTTTCATGAGAAAATGAATTGAAATGAGTGTTCAGCATGGCCACACAGTAGGTTTATAAATGGCCACACAGTAGGTTTGTAACACAGTTAAACACTCCTTTATTAGTGGATGTTTGTATAGTCTCCAGTCTTTGCTGTATGAATTATTTAAAATAATAAACCAGTTGCCATTTCTAAATACATTGTCAAGACAGGACCCAGAAGGGAAGAGTGCTCAGTCGAGAGGGATGGCTCCATTGAGTAAGAGCAAGGGCTTTTTGAGAACGGTCTCCTGTAGCCCAGGCTAGCCCGGAACTGGCATGTAGATGAGAAGACCCTGAATTTCGATCCCCCTGCCTCTAGCTGGTGCACAGGCCCTGAGGTCGACTAGGGAGCGTGAGTATTTCTAAGGTTTGTGTGCGGGTCTGCTATGCTGCTCTGCCAGAATCCCCTCCACATGCAATGGACAACACAGCACCTCCTTCAGCAAGCTGCCTGTACCAGACATTAGCAATCACCATTTTATTAACCACCACACCATCCTGTTTAATTTCCACTGTTTTCACTATTGGGTAATGATCTTAAATGTGACTGATAGTGCTTTCTTTATGGAACCTTCTGGGCTCACACAAGTTCCCTAACATGAATTATTAAAACTGGGTTTCCAGGAGGGGAAGAGGCTGTCTGGGCTCCTCCAGCTTCATTCTGGGGCCAGTTCAACCCAGCATTCAGTGTGGAGCAGAGCTTAGTACAGATCACACCCTCTCCTGCACTGCTAAACCATGAATCACAAAACCAGAACACATCTCCTACAACTCTGAGTGTGTTATGCTTTCCTCAGAATCCAGATCAACCCTAACAAACAAACTTACCCAAACATCAATATTATTATGACAACAACATTAACCTAAAACAACTGTTGTTCATTAAATCTCAAATATAAATAGAGAATATCCAAAATATTGACCATTCTAGCACATCAAGCATATAGCTGATACTTTCTAGGCCCCTTTGATGCATAGGAAATTGCAGTTATTGAACCATCTTAAGCTATAAAATAGTAATTCATAACATCTAATTAAGCCCCTCTGTCTCTCATTGTAATTGATTGGTTTTCTGTAAGACTGCACAGTAAACATGTGGATTTGCCTGAGCAGAATTAGAACCTGGATTTAACACAGATGATATTCCTATAGCAATGGGAAAAGTCACCTTTGACCTAGAAATTCCCACTTCAAGATATCTGCCCTACAAATAATTTTTAAAAACAAAACAAAATAAAAAATGCACAAACATAAATACATGCAAGTAACAGAACAGTTCACAAAGCAAGTAGGAGAGAACAAGTTGCATCATGGGAAATGTACAGAACCACTCTGCAGCCATGCATGCTCACCACATGCCTCCACCCTAAGAGACATGCATGCTCACCACATTCATGCTCACCACATGCCTGCCACCCTAAGTACTAGATACATGTAGCAATTTAATCTTCTGTAGGTCCTACTGAGTGCATAGTCACAATGTCTCTATTTTGCAAACAAAGAAACTAAGGCACAGAAAAGCTAAGCAATGTGCCCAAGGTCACAGAACTAGTAATGGTGAGACAACACCCACACTCACATTGCCCTTGCTCTGTATTCCAGACTGGCTTTGAACTTGTTATAATCCCCCTGCCTCAACCTTCTAAATATTGGGAGTATGGATACCATTACACCCAGAGAACACTTTCAGAGAGAGAGAGAGTCGTCAGTCAGTCAGTCTCACTATGTATTCCACCTAGCCCTGGCCTGGAACTTGCTATGTAGACCAGGCGGCCTTGAACTCACAGGTATCTGCCTGACTCTGCCCCTTGAATCCTGGGATGAAGGGTGTGTGCCACCACACAGTGTACATGACCTTTTATGACACAGCTTTGTATAAGCTCAGAAAAGTGTCTAATGTACATTGCTAAGATGACAAGCAGACCAGAGACAAAATAAGACCTGTTTACATTAAAACACAAAAACAGAAATAATGGGCGCGGTGGCTCAGGCCCCAGCTCAGGTACTATGGAGCTGGGGCAGGAGGATCACAAGTTCAAAGACAGTCTGGGTCACAGAAGGAGACTGTCCACAGGAGAAAGGACATCTGACTGAGCATCGGCACCAACAGCAAGGCTCTCCTCACATATACAGATTGAAGTCCGTGTGCTAATAATTTGAAAACTCAGTTAATAAAAAGAGACTCTGGTGGAGAAGTTCCTTCATGCCTGCTCTACTCTTATAGCNTTGGGCTTCTAACCTGGTCATTCCTCTTTTCCCTGACTGAGAACCTCCCACACAATGAGCATTCCATTGGTTGCCAGGCTGTGTCTGAAGAATATTCTATAACCTTCCATCTCAGTAATGTTAACACTTACAGCCTGCCTGAACAGTTTCTCCATCTTGCTCCCTCAAATAGAGTCAAAACTAGCCAGACCAGCCTCCTTGGCAAATTCCAAGCCAAGTAAGAAACCTTGTCTCAATAAGACAATGTGGGCAGCTCTCTGAGCAAGGACATCTACAGCTGATGTACATGCACATGTACACACACACACACATTATCTCCAAGCCCTGTGTCCAAACCTGAAGCCCTGTTTTTCCTGACTCAATCTACTTTGCCCACAACTTGCTAAAAGACCCTTTTCAATGTTCTGAGCCAAACATCCTGGAGTCCTACAAGGCAGAATCCTGACAGTCAGTTCTACTTTTGAAACACATTCAGACTCAACAAAACATGAGTGTGGGCACGGACATTCAGATGCTAACAAACATCCTAACACCAGCACACACCAGCACATATTGCACTACTGTGGCCTGGATATGGCCAAAGCGTGCCTCCCACAGATCACAGGCTATAACTCTGGTCCCAGTGTGGGGCTGCTAAGAGGTGGAGACCTTTGAGAGTGGTGCCAGAAGAGGCCACTGGGTCTCTGGGTTTCACCCTTGGGGAAGGAATTACTACAGCTCTCACAGGACCCTAGGCTTGCACTGGCCCTTGTCTCACCTCCCACCTTGTCCTGTACAGGAGCCAGCACTGTGCTGCCTTTCACCGGGAGGTCACTAGGACCAAGCAGATTCAAGTCCCATGGCCCTGAACCTACTTTCTTGTTAAGGTGCCTAAGGTATCTGTTCAGGGTAACAGAGAATGGGCTAATGTGAGCACTCCCCAAGCACCATCATTCGGTCTAGTTTGCTGCAAAACCTCCAAGCTGTTCTCATGCCTTTTTATCTGTTTGGTCACCAAGCTACCATTTTCCACAGAGTAGCCACAGTGGCCCTTCTGTTGCCATTCTTCTGCTTAGTATCCACAGCAGAAGCTCCTCTTGTTCAGCTAGGTTCTCACAAACAGTGAAAGTGGCCCTGAGACACCAGGACCCTGCTTTCCAGCTTCCTGCTTCCCTTACTTCCCCCGCTCTGCTCAGGCACCCTCGTCTGTCTGCTGCTTATCCACCAAGCACACTCTTGGCTCTGGGCTTATGTGCTTGTTTTCTCTTGCCAAGGCATTCTCTCCCCACAAACACACACTGTTCCTTCTCTCTCATCAAATGCTCCTTTCTCAGTACGGTGACCGCCAGTGAGAACAACTCCCCCATCCCTTGACGGTCTGCTCCCCCAGTTTTCTCCATCTGCATATCTTCTCCTATGTGGATGTTTACTGTCTGCCCCCATCTCAAACATCGTGTGGGCTCCATGCAGGCAAACTCCTCTGCGCTGCTCACTGCTGTGTCAGAACTACATCTATGCCCCAGAAAGCTCTCAAGAAGCTTCTACCTGAATGAAGTAAAAACAGAGAGTGGGAAACTCTACACATTCTAGCTAGTTCTGTAAGCTCTGAGCAGCTACATCTGTGAATCATAAATGCTCTAAGTTTAGCACAACTATTTACACTGTCGAAGCATCCTTTTTATAATTATCTTGGGGCAGGGGGATTGCCACGGTGCATGTGGGAGTGGGAAGACAACTTACAGGAGCTGGGGCTCTCCTTCCACCACGTGGGACTGTGCATAACATCTTCATCCATGGAGGTGCCACACAAGGGACCACAGTGGGTAAAAGAACACACACTTTTCTGCTCCACTGCTTGAGCCAAACCTGGGAAATGCTCAGGTCCCAGGACCATGGACCATACCATCATCTTTTACCAAGACTCTAACTACATCAGCCCTTGCTCTGTTCTTAGCTCCCTGTGCCCCATCTATGCAGGCCAGTTTTTGTCAGCTTGACATAAAACTAGACATATCAGGGGAAAGGGAAGGCCAAATGAGTAACTGCCTCTACCAGATTGAGCTGCAGGCAAGTCGGGGGGGGGGCATTTATTTGATTAACAATTGATTCGGGAAGGCTCAGCCCATTGTGGGTGGTGCCACCCCTGGGCTGGTGGTCCTGGGTTCTATAAGAAAGTAGCCTGAGCAAGCCATGAAGAGCAAGCCAGTAAGCAGCATCCTTCCATGACTTCTGCTTCAGTTCCTACTTCCAGGCGTCTACCCCAAGTTCCTGCCCTGACACCCTCCATGATGGACTGTAATTAGAACAGGTAAACCAGATAAACCCTGTTTCCCCAAGTAGCCTTTGTTACAGCAACAGAAAGCAAACTACAACATCACCTCCACATAACAAGGAGTGACTTTTTTGGTTTTGTTTGTTTGAAATCAGGTCTCATGTCACCTGCTCTGGCATCAGAAGTGACCCTCTCCTGCTTCTGAGATGACTGGTTAGTGAGTGGCCTCATGGAGTGTGAGCCAGACCTTACTCCCCACTTCTCCACAGCCCTCAGCATCACTGCTGTCCTTTACCTACAACNAGTAGGTCTCGTCCTGCTTTGTTCCCTGGGAACACAGCTCACTGTGCNGCACACAATCAATCTGCTAAGAGCAAATGAACTGAGGATTACTATTTGCACTAACTTACTTAACATCATAAAGGCTTCTAGAAAATTAAGCCACAGACACTTGAAAGGAGAGACATTCCGTCTAGGTTTACAAGTCCATGACAGTCTTCAATCATGTTCCATTTGGTCACCTGTGGTCAACACCAAAGACTTGGACAAGACGGCTTCTGAGAGCAGGAGACCTGACGTCAGCACGCCGTAACCCTGGCACGCCACATAAAACCAGCATCAGCTACGATCTCAGTTCTGAGAGGCAGAAGATAGCAGAAGAAAAACAAGTGTAACATGGAGAATCAAGAGGAGGAGGAAGGCAAGCCACAAACAGTGGAGTGAGTGAGGGCCGGAGCTTTGCCACAGATAATCTCCAACGTGAATAATCCACACCGGGTAATAGAATATTGACCATAATTACATTCATCCTACTGACCTTGTTCTAAATCATTATGGATTATTACTACGCAAGTTATTTTGTTCCACACCAGGGGTGGCTGTATTTTGCTATCAGATGACATGACCTCTAATTCAATAATGTCTGTAATGCACTGGTATCCTCAGATAAAAGCTGTCTATAATGTCTGAACAAAGGTGAATTAGTTATCCAATTCACACACGCAATTAACTCTCTTAATACCTGTGAGACCACGGAGCCCCTCTGAATTTCCTATTAAACACTGCATATGGAGGTCCTCCTTCCATCTGTAGTTATCTTGTGTGGACTTCATAATAACAACATTAGTACTTTATTGCCCCCATCAAAAATCTTGCATTAGTTATCATGAGAGACCTCATTCCAGAAAGCAGTGCCTCTTTTTCCTGAGAAAAAGGTATTAAATTCAAATGTTATACCTATTAGTAAAATATAGTATTGAATTCTCAATATAAAAATAAGGACACCTCATGAAATACGGAAAATAACTTAAATTTTCTTCATTATTTTAAGAACACCTGTTTAAACACCACAAGGCAATATATGTTATGTGAATTTATATTTACATGCCATAGTCACCTAAATAAAAGAATATTTATTTAAATTCAAGTGTTAACAGGAAAAACCAAATCCACAGTGTGCCTTCTGCCACCTGTTCCCTAGGAAGTGGCTGAAGGCAGAGCCCACGCCTCTGCTTTGTACTCACGTGAGGTGCCAATGGCTGTGTTCATGAGGCTCAGATCAGAAAAATGAGGCAATGTCAAATGTTAAGCAAACACCCTTGCCTTCCCTGTAAAGGAAGCAATTAATTAATTCTGCAGGGGATGCTTTTTTAGTCATCTAACGTAAGTGTAGCTTTTTAGTGCAGACAAGGGAACAGAATTCAATCTCTAAATAAAACCCAGTTCTCTCGGCATGCGTTCACATTAAAGTTCTCACCCTGTCAGTTAATTCCAGAGCAAAGTGCACACGTTAGGATGGCCCCACAGTTCAGGTGAAGCTGGCTGGTCACCTGGGTTTTCCTCTTCCCTCAAAACTCCCAGCAAGGAGGTTGAGCAGGAGTGGGAAGACAAGGTCCCCCATCTCTGTGCTTATGAAACAACATGAGCAAAGCAGCATCACAGACACCAGAGCACAAGGCAGGTGATGCTCTTCACTCGGCCACAGTTGGACTGGCCAACCCACCTTCAGCATGCTGCAGCACAAGAAAGACCGATTCCTCCGAGATGATGTACTTGTGCAGACACACCATGTTGGGCACGNAGCGGGGGATGATGGTCTTCCTGTTCCTGCTGTACTCGCTGCTTTTCCTTAGACCCTGACAGAGAACAAAAAGGTCAGTTGTACCCGCAGTTGCCTTTGGAGCCTGCTGTGCTCAGTGTTTATCAACCACGCTAATCTATCCCAGTTACTCGGGCTTCAGAGAAACCACTCATCTGCTGCTCTGTGCCCCTCAGTCCCCGGAGGCTCCGCTGATGGCATCTGGCGTGAATCCAGACAACAGAAGATGCCACAAAGCTGCCATTAAAATCAATTACGTGGGTCAGTGTTTTTATTAGCGATGCTCTCAAACTAAGTCATCAGGATGACATACAGTTATTTCTCGGCGACCTCTAAGTTTGATTTTCCTTATATACATCTTTAAGGCAGCACCCAGTTTGAGTCACATTCAGACACCAGACGNGTCCTGGATGAAGCAGCAACTTTTAAATTCCATTCCAAAACACCACCGACTAACCTCCCAAAGGACCAGACGTATGCACACCACCGACTAACCTCCCAAAGGACACGACGTATGCATGCATGTTCTGGTGTTACACCCTGGTTTTAAAACCTGGGTAAATGCACTGGATGATGTCACGGAATGTCCACAAAGACAGGCAGGATTCACACATGTCAATGACTGTCTGTCATGCTTGACCAGCAAGAGGAAGGGGATGCTCGAGACAAGCGGCTTCCGGGTTGGGAGCCTTCGGAATGTTTAACCAGGACATACTTAGAATACATGCTATCATAATCCATCCCAAAAACAATTTCAAAACTAAAGTTATTCATTTAATTAGATACTGAATTCTCACCAAGGAACAAGCCTGAGTGCAGGTAACACCTTCCACAACCCAAGCGAGACCCAGTGTGATCTCAAGAATCACAGTGAACACATCTGAACACTCTTGGTTCTCAGATGCATTCAAATTACACATTCTTTAACATAAAACTTTCTAAGGGGAAGCTATAGCATGTTATCAGCTGTGAAAGACAGAAATATATAGAGATTGCCATGAATATAAAAGACACAAATGCCATGCAAAAATTACTTTTTCTTTCAAAAGGTAATTTGTAAGTTTTTGAAAGTCATTTTTTAAATTCTACTTACTTTTAAAATGAATGTCTGCTCTGTCCTAGTGTCCATTACAAGTAAAACCTATGCAAAAGACACAAGCAATAATTTTAACAAAATATAATAAAACATTAACTCTTTAATTTGAGAAACTAAGAGTTGGGGTGGGGTTCTGATTCTCCCCAAAATTCTGATTTCTAAATAGACTTTTTAAAAATCTTAACTCATAGGATCCAAACAGCCTTGTCCAAAATAGATTTTATTATAATTTCCTTTTCTAAAAAATGCTACAGCATAGAAACATCACTATGTTTCCTGGATTTATTTTCAAAATATATTTCTTAAAAGTGCAGGCCATCGCCAGGCAGGGTGCACATGCAGCTGGTGCTGCATCTGGAAATTGGAGGCAGAAGGATGGTGGAAACAAGGCAAGCCTGGCAATTCTAGGCCAACCTTGAGAGCAGGGAAACCCCAAATCAAGGTAGTGGTAGTGTGGGTGGGGAGTAGATGGTCAAAGAACTTTCTCCTGTGGTAAATAGGATGTAATTTATTAAAACTTAAATTCCAACCTTCTTCTAAAATCTCTTAGCAACCCACTGTAACATGATCTCAATAACTGAGACTTTAGCGCCATCTCAGGTGTCCTTTGAGTACTGCTTCTAAACTCTGGACCAGAGCTTGACTCCTCTTTCCATGTCAGCAAACTCTGCTGACTCTATACTCAACCTTTGTCCTGCCCTGCCCTCTCCCACTAATGCCCCCAACCCAATCAGAACCAGCTCTGCCCAGCAGGCAGCAAAAGCCTCCCGACAGGCCCCCTGATCCCTCCGCACTGCACAGCTCTGTGGTCAATTCTCAAAATACCAGGCAAGACTTTCTTTTCTAAGTATAGCTCACCTCTCTGAAGGAAGAGACCCAATTCCATAAGGGCCTCAGGACCATCTCACCCACGGCCCCTTTGAATGGCCATCCCTGCCACCCTAGAAGAAGGAAACAGGGACAAATCCTACCACAATTATGGTTTATTTTTGTTAAATACTATGGCAGAGATAGGCCACAAAGGCCAATTAGCAAATATTTGAGGCTCTGCAGGCCCGTAAGTGTCTGCTGCCATCTTTCAAATGGGCCATTTTAGCCAACAACTACAGCCTCAAATTAGAACTCATGCCACAGAAATGAGCGAACACTGCAAATGGGACTTTTCCCCTCAGAGAGCTGGCTGACAGCACCAACAGCACCCCCTAGAGGAGGGACGGCAGGCAAAGGTGGCCTGTTCAGCTTGGAAACAAAAGAATGGTGAGGAGACAGAGCTGCAGGTGGAAAGGTGATACTGGGGATGGGATGGCAAATCCCATCTTAGACACAGGCATTACAGAATGTTGCTGACATCTTCTCTAACCTCAGCATCTCCTGAGCGCCTGAGCTGCATTACTTAAGTCAATCTGTGTTGCAACAGAACATTATTCACACAGACACCTCCCAGATGTCCTGCAGAGTTCCCAAACTCGAGCTCCAAGTCTCTCTCAATTCTCCAACTGCAGAATCAGCAGCCAAGTCAACAAGCCAATTGTACCTCCTGAGTTCTTTAACCCCCTCCTGCTCCTTCACCTACCTCATTTTAAGCATTTACTATGTCAGCCATGGGTAATCAATGTTAATCCTCTCAACAGCCATTCCTATTCCACACATCGCCAACATTATGGCTCTGGGTGTGACGCTATGATGGAAAATGATAATGACACTCACCATGTATGAGCATCTCTCTGGGATGATCTCACAAAAGTACATCCAGGGTCATGGTTGCTATCACTATTAATAATAGCAGCTTCTCTCTGGAATGTTCTCCCGGCCACTTATCAAACAACTACTCATCTTTCCACATTCAGCTCAAATGTCTCCCCCCTCAATAATACTGATGGCTCTTCCTTTGTCCTCCCACTTTATATGGTACTAACTTTTATTATGGCATCTCAAACTCTTCAACTTGGTTTTATTTGTTTATTTGTCATCTCCCAACCAGATGTCAAACTCCTTATGGGCATGTCACGGACAGTGTCCTAGTCCCCAGAAATGCTCATACCCCACTCCAGACTCTTGGAGTGCACAGTGCTATGGTAGAAAGGACTTCACAGATATAATTAGTCAGAGCTGACATCACCTGGGCTGTCTGGGTGGGTTCTGTTGAATCACATGACCTTCTAAAAGTGAAGCCTACATTCTGACAGAAAGAATGGGAAGCACAGTGACATGGTAGAAGGGGGTCTTTCTAGTATGAGAGGGACTACCTGGCTAAGATGTAGACCCTCCCACACAGGCAAGAAGCTCAGAGAAAGTCTGAGCGGGGCAGGCAAAGTTTAGAAGCAAGAGCAGCCTTCAGCTGACCGGCAGCAAGGAGACAGCTCATTCCTACAGCTGCAGAGGCAGCAGCCTGTTAGCCTGAATGCACATGGAGGCAGGGCCTCCACAGGCTACAGCAAGGAAAGCAGTGCTACCAGCCCCATGAGGCCTGTGTCATGCCTCTCACTTAAACAACTTTAACATAATATGTTTAGTGTCTTCAGACAGCTAAATCTGCCATGATTGGCTACAGTGGCAATAGGGTAGAGATGGTATTTCTGTTTTGAAATCCATAAGCACACAGCTAGTAGGTTTAAATCTAAGAATACAGGTGGATAGTAAGGTTGGAATGGAAGTTGGAAAAGAAGTGAGGACCAAGGATTTACATTTGAGCATTCCCCATAAAGACACAACCTCAAGGCATGTGAACAACCCCACTGAAACTTCCCTTCACAGCACACACAATACTGGGCTTCGAAGAGTTGTCCAATCGTGGAACACTCTCAACATCCCAAACAAGTGTGCATTTCTAATCAACAAATTTTGAAGGTGAGAAAACAACTGTAAAATGTTAACTGACCCTGCTCAGAAAAGCTACCAAGCAAAGATGGGAAATCTGTACTGGGACAGTGAGCTCTGCATGCTTCCTCCTTCACTGCTAAACTGCCCTGCACATGTGCAAACAATATGCTGTTTACATCTAATTTAGAAAGCTGTGCACCCTTGGAATACTCTAGGTAGGTATGAAAGCAGCAAGAAAAAGAAGGACGCTACAAGGAAAGAGTGGTTCAGACGTGAGACAGAATACAAGGCAGTGGGCAGCCATCCACCCACTAAACAGCAGCCACATGAAGGACTGAGGAAAAATACTGGAGAAGGCATCGAGAAGTCATAGGTCGCTGTCATAAACTGCTCAAGACAGAAGCCAGGTAGCTCCAAGTCAATCAGATGAAAGAAAATTGGGGTGATAGATCTGAACCTTTCAGGAGTAAAGAATGCCAGGAGAAAACACTGAATGAAAGGGGATGGTAGACCCTCAGTCCAAACAAAGGCTTGGGCTTTCATTACTTACACATGGAGAGACCTATCCCTTCTTAACTGCCAGCAGGGCTATTGACACATTCTCCAGAAAAAAAATGACCCTCGAAGGAATGGAAGTAAACTCATAGCCCTTGAACCTGAAGGTGAATCACACAGTGGTCCCCTCCCTACACGGAAGGTGATGGACAGCTGTGGGCTCTGTGGAGGCATCTGTACTGCTAGCATCTCATCTGGTTTTACATCAACTTACAACTCTACGTCACTCCCCAGAGAGCCAATCGTGTTTGCAAAGACACATTTACATGAAGTGGAAAACATCTCTCTGGGTAAAAGGTAAGGCCAGAGAACTTCATTTTCTTACCAGAAGCTGCCTGCCTGATAGAACAGCATACACCTGCAGGAATGGGGTGGGGGTTCCTCTCTTTGCTAGTCTCACTCTGTCATGAAGCATGAAGCAGACAAATAAATTTGATGAATTAAGATGGACAAACGTGGCAGGAAAGCAGCAGGTTGATGCAGGCTTTCTTCTCCTACCAAGTTTGTTTGCGACTCAACAACGTTCACATTGAGGTAATAAACACAAGAACATATGTGATTTTTTTTTTAAAATGTGCCCTTTGACTGTCAATTTCTCCCAAACAGGTGTTGCCTAAATGATTATAAATTGGCCTCTGGGTACACCTCTTCAACTGAGCCATACAGGGCTGGTGATAATATAATTAGACCTAAAAACATCAGGCTGGTGAGTGCTCTCCATCTGTTTGGCAATAATGTTTAGTTAACAATAGTCTTTAAAAGAAGCACCTTCAACTTCCATTCTTAAAGTTATTTATAGCACCATTCTTAACACACCAGCACTCCTGCTAACAAGAGCTTTAGCCACTTGGAAATTATCAGCCATACGGCTGTACACAAAGAGAAACGGCTGCATTTAACATCTGTATCTCTCCACATTTACGCGCTGCAGCCTCATTGAAGTCGAGTCCTTAATGAACAGTGGTATGGCATCAATATCATAGCCGTGCGCACAAAGATCATAAGGAGCCAGACATGTTTTTAGTGCCAACAGTAGGCCAATCTGTAACGAAGCTGTCAGCATAAAGGACAAAATAACAGCGTCTTTAACCCTCAAACTGAATTTGTTCATTTGTAGACTCAAGCGCAATTTAAAAACTGCTCATGGGTTTGCTCACCTTTGTAAAGACAAAAATCTAATTTGTACTAATTTGATACAATTGTCTTTCCAATAAAAGGCTCCTAAAACCATCTTTTATTTCATGATAAAACAAGTATTATTACTAACACTGTCATGAAATAATTACCTTGGATGGCATATCTTACTGAAAGAATACAATTAACA
>LZPO01089037.1:0-13713 GCA_001675575.1 Neotoma lepida
AAAAGTGATAAGAAATTTACTGCCAAAAAGCAGGTACTTGATTCTTGACAAAGAGTAGATGAATATATGTATTTCTGTTTAACCACTCATTTCTTCCAAATTTTCCATGAACCTGTTTTATTATTCTTTTTTGTATGCATATGTACACAGGTATGCTTGAATGTATGCAGGCATCTATAACCTTGAGAGTGTTCCTTGATAGCTCTCCACTTTATTTATTGGTGAAAGGTCTTGAAGTTGAACCGAGAACTCGCTGATATACCAGTCTAGATACCCCACGTCCTTCTTGGGACAAGATGGCTGCTGTGACCATACATGCACATGGGTGCTGGGGACCTGAATTCTAACCCTTATGGTTGCATGGTATACTCTTTATCCACTTAGCCATCCCCTTCAGACCAAGAAGTGTTTCTTTTTAGTAAGTCATTTTCATTAAGTGTCTAGCTCTACAAGGGAAAACTGTTTACATGAAAAAGAGACACAAAGCAGATGGTAGGAGGCATACAAAAGGAAATGAGACTACAAAGTTTAGAGAAGATGGTTATTTAAAGTAGAATTCAGGGGAAAAAAAAGCCTGCTCTGTTTGTAAAGAAACAGTAAAGAAGATATGATTAGATCAGCTTTCAAATTTTGGTATAATGGTTTCATTTTTTTCATAGGTAGACTCAGAAGCTGAAAAGTTTAATTACAGCTCAAAACACAGGATATTCTGAATGAATACAACAATGTAAGAATAAATAGTCCATTTTCTTTTAAGAAAAATTTCCATATGAAAGAAATATTCTTAAGAAACATGAAGAAAGTCATTAAGTATTTGGGATATTGGCTAGCTGTGGATGAGTAGAGAAGACTTTGAAAAGTAAATCTGTAAGCATAGCAAGCTAATATACTTTATAAAACAACTATGGAGTATTTTCTCTTTGTTAGATACATACTTTGTCAGCAGTGTTTAGTACATGTTTTGGAGTCCACACCTGACACCAGGTGGCAAGCAGAGATTAGATGTACAGATTAATGATGTGATTCCCCCCCCTCAGGGGATACTGAGATGGGAATACTGCAGTTTATACTATAGAGAACTCTAAAAGCAATTGAGACAGTGTGTTCTAGAGACAATTAAATGTTATAGGAACATGAGAGGCATATCCTTAATTCTGAGTGACAGGAGATGAGGGTTTCGAGAAGGCTTAGAAGAAGGGGTTGCTTTCCATGCTGTTTTAAAGTATTCATAGAAATTAGGCTGAGGGGGAAGGGCAACATGAATGCACTTAAATGGCTTGACTTGGGTTCTAGTGAGGTAATCTGGTGAGAAATCAAATCAAACAGATAATGCTGGGCCAGATACAATTTGACTTTAAAAAGCAATGGGCACATGCAGAAGCTAGGACTTGGGATGGTGAGAGAGAAACAAACTGTGTAGGAGAAGGAAGAAGGAAAGAGGTTTTCTGTAGCTGTTCCTTCAAGAAATACTGAAAGCCTTAATCTTAGCAATGTCAAAGATGAATGGTAGGAGGAAGTGTGATGGGAAGCAATGAGGCATTACACTGTTGTTGGCTTCATGGCACATTGGCAGTGGTCAAGTTTGCCTATACCCTTCTGTTTTAATCCATCAACCCACTCTCCACCAGAGGAGACACAGAGGTGGAAGAAACTGAGCCTAATGTTTCAGAAATTGGATATAGGGAAATCATGAGTGATATAATAACAGTTAGTCATTAGGGTTTCTTTTATTGTACTCTAAAATGTTATGAAAGTAAATTTCCAAACTTACAGATTATACAAAAATAATCTCTCATGTTTCATTTTAACATACTAATTAAATTATATTTTCTATATGAGTAAGTAGTTAGATTGCTTCATGGAAGAGAGATTTTTTTTAACCTACTTAAAAGGATTTTATTCTATTGGATTCATGAATTGTCAACTATCGTGTTCTGAAATTGAATTTGGAAAAATCAATGTTTCTTAGGCTAAAGCCAGGTTCACAGTTGTGGTCCATTAAAAACATAAATATTTCAAATACTGGGAGCCAAGTGGGTCATTTTGAATAATAAGTGAAGAAGCTAAGCATGACAAATGGGCAAACAGCTTCATGTAACTAGGAGATAGCAAATGGCTGTAAAGGGAGTTGGATGGTTGGAAAGAGCATCAAAGCTCTTGAGGGACAGAGAACTAGGACAGCTGAGCCATGTGCACTGGACTTGAGAAAGCAATAAACTAAATTTTTATTCACATTCTTGCTTTTGCAATTATTTTCCTGTTATTTTGTATTAGTTTTCCCCAGAGTTCCCTGGGAATACCAACCTTACTTCACACGGATTAAGTAGAAAAAAAAATTTTTCCCTCAGATGTAAAAAACATTTAAGAAACAATGGTCCTAAAGAGATCAGAATCTGGTTGTATTTATCAAAGACCTGGAAATGTACACTAGGTAATCTGCTAAGGACCAGGGAAGAAGCCGGGGTCATGAATCTGAAGTATCCCTGCATGCAAGAGGTAGCCCTTACTCATTCATCAATCAACATAGTTTACAGGTACTTAGTGGTGTTTACAATATGCTTGTGACTGTGTAAGCAGATGGAACTTCAATAGTGAATAGGCACAGCTTCCTTCACTTGGTGGGTTTCAAATTTTATTTACATCTTGTCTGTGAAGACAACAATACAGCCTAGCACAAGATGAAATTTGAACTAGGACTAACATTGGGACCATGATGTTACAGCAGTATACACTTCCAAAATTGCTGGACTCATCGTCTAAGAGAAATAAAAGGAAAAGATGAAAACCAGTAAATGCTAAAGGAAGTCACTGCATGGAATTTTCTTCCTAGTAAATAGAACTCCTCATGAGAGCAAACCAAGTACAAAATGATAATCATAATGGTTAAAAAGTTCATTGGGATATGCAACAAAATAAGCATTGTATAGAAATGTCATAAAATATTGAAAAAGAAGGCAATACTCTCCTTTCCAAAATGTAAAGATAACTTAGAGGTAAAAATATCTTCTATGAAGTCACTTAAAATAAAATTTGTAGGCCTGGAAATGTAGCTCCATAGAGGAGTACTTCCTTAGCATGCAAAAAGCTTTGGGATGATTCCCCAATACAGCAAAAACTCTTAAAAAGAAAATAAAAACAACAACAACAAAATTCCCTAATGTAGGAGCCTCATAAAATTCTGTGAAATGTTCATCGTTCATTGTCTACAGTGGTATGATAATTAACCACAGCATAAAAGAAAAGTGCTCATTGGTAGGGAAGTAATTTTATAAATGACAACATCACATATTTAGTGAAGCTTAGGGAAGAAAGTTGCAACATCATAGTGAGTATAAACAAGTTGAATCAAAAATGATTTAAATGCATGCATTTAAACACATATTCACAAATTATAGAGAATGTTAATATAGAAATGTTCATAAATGTTCGTTTTGATCTCACTAATTTGAGTTGAAGAACTATGGAATCATTTCATAATTTTTTAATTTCTAAGTATTTGGTAAAGAATGAATGGAAATTATCTATTGCAAAATGTAATTACACATGGAATAATCTGATTTAAGAATACATTTTAGATAATATTATCAGAAAATAGATGAAAAAATTTAGAAAGTCTTTGGGAAAAATAAATTCCAGTTTATAATATAGATGAACATATAGAATTTTGTAGTTGTTAAAATAAAATAGCAATTTAGACTTTGAATTAAGCATTTTGAATAGCCATTGAAAAATTTAATCTGACTAAACAAATTATTCAACTGCTTTTAACATTGAAGATATTAGTCAATTTTTGTCTTAAGAACTATGTTCTCAAGGATTGATTTTTTTTTTTTTAGAATACTTGACTCACATTTATATTTAATATAGTCCTCTAGAACATTCAGGAAGGTTATATGTCATTCCTAAAGACAGCAACAAAACAAGACTTTGAGCATGTAACCTCTTTTTCTATCTTCAAACTTGTCTACAGTTCAACTTGTTTCCTGCTAGATGAAGCATAAACATGGAAAGAACTGCACTTAAGCCCTGCTGATTTCATGTCAGTGTCATTCAGTAGGGGTTTTAGTGGGAGCCTTTGCTCTTGCCAACAGGCACCTCCACCTTACCATCCGAGAGAAACAGATATTAAGGCATCCTGAGCACCAACAAGGTCTCTTGGACACAGACAAGACAGCTGCATAGCATCTAACATGATGTTTTACAAGAATGCTGAAAGTGTCCTTTTTATCACAAGTCCTGAAAGTCCACCTATACATACAAACTGAGTTTCTCAGTTCTTCTGAGCTTAAAATTAGAAAATGAATCCAATTTTTCAGGTGCATGTGTCAGTTTGCCCAGTGTGTATCTGGACACTACCTGGTCACTAATCTCATTGTGTTTATTACACATAAGAATGATGGTTACTTTAAGAAAAGCTCATAGAGTTTGAGGAGGTGTTGCCCTTCAAAATTAAAAGTTTTGAGAAATATTTTATGGTGTTGGTACTGGGATGATGTTTCCTGCCATTAGCCAAGATTTTCCCTAAAAAGCTGCAGAGATGTTCTCTTGTTGAATTTCATTTCCCAAATCATATCTGTATGGTTTTTTTGTAACACATATGATCTACTTATTGGTTACATTAATATGTCATTTTATAATTCAGTTGTAAATTTAGATTATGTGTATGAAATGTTAGACATGCATAAATACAGTAGATTTCTGTGGCCCCTACAGATGAGGAGATATAAAGTGGCAGGTAATAATTTTAAAACAATATAATTTAAAGGAAGAAATCAATACTTTGTCACTATTTCTAACAATAAATAATTAAATTTTGTAACTAGGAAAGCTAACAGTATCTCAGAATTGAAAATTTATCATGAATACCAGTTTGTACACCATCCTAGCAAGGAGTGAGAGGCAAGGGAGAACTCTCCCAGCACGACTCAAATATGTCCTGATAATAGGTTGTTATTAATACATGACTAAATAAATAGAGGTTTAGAATGCAAAACTGGATCTTTTTCTAGTAATTTTATGATAATTATATTCCTATCAGATCAAATTTTAAAAGCACTGAAGAAGGGCTGCGAGACAACTCAGTAAAGTGGTTGCTACGTAAGCATGAGGACCTGAGCTCAGATCCCAGCACCCCTAGAAAAACCTGGGTGGTACTTTCATGTAATCCCATCTCTGGGGAGGAGGAGTCAGGCAGACTCCTGTGATTTGTGGACAGGCAGTCTAGTGAACACAATGAACACCAAGTTCAATGAAAGACCCGATTTCAAAAGTAAGGTGAAATGCTATAAAATAAAACACTCCACAAGGACCTCTGGCTTCCACACACCTGCTATCCTGCTACAGAGAGCACAGTTTGAATCACTGTACTGCTTGTATGTTCTGCAGTCTCAAGTTTTCAAACGTTAGAACAGTAGAGCTTCTGTGCATCCTGAATCATGTGCATGTGCAAACACTCACACATAAAAGTAGTAAAGCATCTCTCAGAACAATCTACAAATTTATATTTAAGTTTAAAAGACCCTTTCTGTGAATTTCTCAGTATGAGAAGCCTGATGTATCTTGTTTTAGAGATCATTTATATTACACTCACACTGGACGTTTTTCTCACATCCACATTTTCTCTAAGTTTTCTGAGACCACCTCCCAAGTAAAATATCTGGATTCATATTTTTATTGCAGTGTCTACTCCTGATATCACAGAGTGATTTTTATTTGTTTATTTTAGTTTACTTTTATAATTTGATATCAATAGCAATGCTTGGAACACAGTAGCTCTTCAAAATGAAATAAATAAATAAATCCTGTTAATAATTAAAAGTTGAATAACTTCAGAGAAACCAGTTCACTGCTCTGTACCTTGGATTGCTAGACCACATACCTATATATGTGGTATGTATATGCATACTATGTGTATGTATATATGTATATAAGGTGTATGTAAATTTATTACATAATATTATTCAGAATGAATAATGCTCAACATATTTTTCAGCTTCCAGCTCTCAGATTTCATAGTTTCCTTTACAAAGTATATTTATAAGAAATGTTTTATAAATCTAAAGAAGGGGTACATTTCAGTTGACTAGGGTAGGATGCAGTGATATTGAGCAAGTGGGGAATCTGGAAAATGCTTGGGACTGGGAGACACAAAGAAGGAAAATTCAATTCTCAGACATGAAAACTCAAGAGATTGATTGAGAAGCCAGTACACAGATCATGTATTACCTGAAAAAATAACTTGTTTAGGAAAGAGTACATTGTTTGAATACATGTATGCATGGTCATTACTTTATTACCAATGAACATATAAGTACATATCAAAACCAACATGAACGCATGACTATCATCGTGAGAAAATACTAGTACATTTTAAAATCTACCTTAGATACATTTATTTTTGGTAGAAGTTACTAGCACTACAAACTCACACAAATACTGGCAAGAATTAACATTTTGTGTGTTAACAATACCCTAGGACCTGTATAATGTGTTTTCTAAATAGAACTTTTTTATTAAATCTTCAAGAAAGTCTCTTTCATTATTACTCTCCAGATGACAAAACTGAAACATGTCATGACCAATGTCACAAAATCAAAGTACATAGACACTTATTCTAAGACTAGGAGGTTTGGTTTGCTAACTTTAAACAAGGGTCCTGGTGTGCATTGTATTCTTATTAGCCTTGAGGAATAAGGTCCATTTATTTGGTCAGTGGAAAATGAAGAGTACAATAAGAACTATGGAAACATGTGAGATGGCTCAGTTGGTAAGGACACCTGGTACCAAGCCTAAGAATGATTCCCAGATCCCATAAGGTGGAAGGAGAGCTTGAATTTCTAAAAGCTGCCCTCTGACCTCTGCAGATACTCCACGTCATATGTACAGCCTCATAGATACACAGAAGCATAAAAATGAATATATAAAAATGTGATAAGGATTATTTTCATGAAAGTGTAAGCCTTTGCAAAAACATTAGAGGGAAGTGAGGTGTTTCTAAGACAGTCTGGGAATGATAATGGCAAAACCAATAGGGACAAAGGTAAACAAAGCAGGGTAAGGGCATTCTCAGAGCTTAGCCTTCTGAGGACTTGTATCCCCCATCCCAAACAGAATGCAAGCATCTTTAGAAGTGGAAGCCCTAATTATCCATAATTTTGTCCACAGTACCTACTATGACATCAGGATATCACAGGTAAAAATAAATTCATTTAACAAATGACATGACTATTCATTTTTAATCTACAATATAAAGCTGGCAAACTCAAACATATTCTGAAAGCAAACATACAGACATAAAAAAAATCAGTATTCTCCATCTTTCTTACAATTTGCCCTCATTCTTCAACCTTTAAATATCTGTGTGTATCCATGTGGGGGCCTACGGAGCCATGTGCCAGTAAAGATGGTGGGGAGGAGGCAAGGAGGGAGGAACCTAAGTTGTTTACAAAAGAATATGATTGGAGCTTCATGTTGGGAGAGATGATATCCAGGAGCATGATTAGGTGACCTTTAAGATGATTGGCCTGAGAGTACATCTATCCCTGAGCATTGTGGTTTACTGCTTTAAAAGAGGCTTGCTGTTTCCTAATAAACGAGTTCCTGCTTGACTTGACTCCCTGATGCATCTGACTGTCTCTGGGCAAAAAGGAGGCTGGGGAACAGGCGAGTGGCATGCACTACTTGCCTTTCCTCAGTTCCAGGTCATCCCTTCTCGGGAGACCTAAGTTCTCAATGGGGCAGGATCCCAAATATCTAGGGTCTATCTTCAGGGCCTCTCTACTCTGACTTCTTGAGTCATTATTAAGGTACACAAGTGGTTCATCAGCTAAGTTTAGATTCATCAATTTTAATCTAATTTTAAATTTGAGATGATAACATAATTACATTTCTCCTTTCCCTGTACTACTATAGATCAGTGGATCTTATGACATTGACTTCTACACATTCATATTGTTAAGTAATAAATAGTACTGGGATTGAAAAATGATGAGTCTAGCCAAGTTTTATACTTATACAATGGTGGTTTCCTAACTTTTAAAGTTCTTATTCATATTAACTTTATTGAACAAAAATCTTCATTAGTAAATAGTTTAATATGCTTAATATTATAATTATCTAAGTTTATATGTTTGGCTGACCATTTATCATTTAAACAAAAAAATCTTTATCTTTAGTTTCTTTCTACCTTTTAGACAGCATCTTACTTTATGGTCCAGGGTAGCCTAGAACCTGCCTCTGTGTCCTGAGTATTAGAATTGATGGCCTGTACTATCACAACCACATCATGCTCTAAAAAAGATTGTGTGTGTGCATGTGTGTGTATGTGTGTGTGTGTATATATGTATTTGTATTTTTGGTAACAAATATGTAAAATAATGTAAGGTATATTAATTGAGCCATATATAATGTCATGGCTTTTAGAAAATGACCTCATCTACCTCCTATATTTCTGATTACTAATACTAATGTCTTTAATACAAATTGAGCCCAAGCAGATCTCAATACATATAGAGGCAGATGTGTTTTCATATATTCAAGGAGATATGCTAACTTGGATATATTTTTATAAATACTATGTGTACATTTCAGCAGCCTACCTTTCCTAAAAAGTTAATGTGACAGATTGCTGTAATTTTCAGATCGCTAAATACTTCTGTCAAATCCCTTAAGGCATTTTCAGAATTTAGTTCTTGGGTTTGTTGGAATCATTTCCAGGCTTTCTTTTTTGGGAGGGGTGAGGTGAGCAACAGCTTGAAACTATGATTCATTCTTTGAGTTTCTGTCAAATACTTGCAGGAACAAGAAAATGACTAATCACCTACTAAAAATAGCAGCAGATGCCACAAGCAAAATTTCATTCAACCTGTTAACTTTGCTTCTGGTATAAAAATCATCTAATTAAAAGTCTTAGTTTTAAAATGATATCATTTTTAAAAATAACATCTACTTCCAAATCATGAGGCAATGCATGTTGGCCTAATGTTTTGTTTATTTTGTTTTGTTTTTGTTTTTGTTTTGTTTTGAGATAAGGTTTTACTACAGAGCTCTAGTTGTCTTGGACACCAGTATGTGATGAGGCTGGCCTTGAACTCAAAGAGACCTTAGGTTCAATGTTTTAAGACAGTTCTTAGAGCAACCTTCTTCAACTCTTCAGCTTGCATACATCTATATGAATATGTAGGGCATGTTGTTCTATACTACAAGAAAGAGCTAACAGCATTTCACAAAGTAAGCATTCTAATTTCTGACAGCTCTAGTGGCATTATTCTAACTATATCAAATTCCATGAAATTATGATTAATGTATTGATATTTTAGATAACTTTTTCAATATTTAGTTCTTTTAAATTGATTATTGCTCTGTGTCTTCGAGCTTTTAGAGATGGAGAAAAACAGCTTGAGAAACAACAGATCAAATTTGTAATTCAAAGCACTCTATGATAAACAGCAAACAAAGTAGATACCAATGGAGGTATTGCTTTCATTTTGTATTTTTGAGACATTGAGCTCTATGCTCCATACCTGCAGTAGGCAGAATCTGAAGAAAGGGATAGGCTACATTATTTAGATTCTATCAAAGAGGAGATATAATACTAGGATTGCATCTTTTCTTCCCTGTACAAGGGAGGCAGAAGGCTGCAACTGTGCATAATTGTCAATGTCTGTGTAAGACATTCAGAGGGAACATTTCCCTTGTTGGATTAACAATAAGGCTAATGTGGAAGTTGCTACTTTCTCCCATTTCCATCATTTCAAATGCATAACTGTCCAGGTAAAGAAATAATTGCATTTTCCCTTCACCCCTCTTTTATGGCTGGTACCTAACAGAGCTCTGTGAGGATACATGTTCCCTTTCTACCATGAGAGTCAGGCTCAGAGAGGACAAATATATTGATAAAGGACATACAACTAACTGGTAAATATACCATCTACCAGACTTCTGGCTTTTAATCCAATTGCAGGTTTGGACTGCTGCACAGTGTAGATAAAATATGTAAAATTCACCAATTTCATTTGACTCAAAAATGTTAAAAAATATAAGTAGAGTAGAACCTCTTACTTAAAATCCAGAAACACGTATGCACTTTGTAACGGAATCTTGGGTTTGTTTGCCTCCTTTCTGAAAGACAGACTACTCTTCAAAGTCTCTTATAATTATAAAATGTACTCAATAACATATTGGCTATAGCTACAGTCCAAACTAATTGATATCATGATGGAAAACAACAAATTATGCTGAGTAATATTAAAAATTACTAACTTTGGATTGATGATGCTGCTGTAATATATTCTAAGTTTTATTCATGTGGATTTCCCATGAGGATGAGTCCCTGATCTTTGTAGCCAATTAGCCCTTTATAATTTCAAAGTATTCCATCAAAACCAGAGTATTTCTGTGACCACCATATTCTAGATCACCTATATTGCTGCTCAGAAGGCTGTGAACCTCAAAACCTGAAAATGTTTTCAAAAAGACAAAATATTATTTCCAACAATCCCTAAGACTTGATTGTATTTAATTTTGATCAGTGAATGTGATCTGCATGGTGAGTTTCTTTAAAAGGCTTATTTGGTATATTTAAAAGATCCAATGTGATGTGAAATATAAGGGATCTGGCCAGGGAGCTGCTCATGAAAGGCTCAGAATCCCCAGAGGGCAATTCCCTGGGCCAGCCCAGGTGCCAAGCAAAACTATAGCAGAAGGATACTTGAGAAAATTCTGTCCATGGGGATTCATACCCTCTGAAATCAGTGATTGCTTTCCATTCATTTTTCGAGTACAATTCTGGTCCTTAGCTGGAATTGAGAACGCTACAAAAAGAAGTCAACACAATGTATTTCCTAAGCATTTCTATATTAAGATTTGTGTACAGTTTTTCTGTTGTTTCATTGTAGAAGGTTGAGCATCATTGCTAACATCCCTGCCACCAGGTATTGTAGGTTAAAACTGGTAGAACTCTATTCTGTTAAAGTGAATGACAATGAGAGTTTATAAGATTCAGCAGCATGTGTGAGACTAAAGAGCAACTTTTTTATGTGTGAGGCGCTAATTTTGCTGACCTAGAACAAGTAGTTCAGTTTGTTACATTAACCTGTACTGGGAAAAAGCATACGTTTGCACTCAGATCACTGTCAAATGCCAATTAACTGGAGAAAATATTGAAAAGACAAAAGGGGTAGGAATGAGTTAGCAATGCAATGACAAGTAAGATGAAAACACTTAGCACTTCACATAGGGATTGTGTCTGTTTGCTCCTCAAGGGCAAGAGCTATGTTGACTCATCTTCAACCCCCACTGTTCTACTTAGAGCTCAGCACAGTACTGGCAGGTAATGTGAAAGTCAAAGCTTGCAGAGCAGACTCATATCCTGTTTGCCAGTTCATCCTTCACTCCTCCAGGGCTAGCTGATAGCCATAACAAAATTGATCACTAGCAGTTACTATGGTGGTTTGAATAAGAATAGCCCCCTGTGGCTCATTTACTTAAATGCTGAGTCACCAGGGAGTGGAACTATTTGAAAGAATTAAGAAGATTATATGTGGCCTTGCTGGAGGAAGTGTGTCACTGGGAGTTGGCACTGAGGTTTTAAACGCACCTGCCAGGCCTAGTCTCTCTCTGCCTGCTGCTTGTGAATGAGGATGTAGCTCTTATCTACTGCTCCAGTACCATGTGTGTCTCAATGCTTCTCACCATGGTAATAATGAACTAAGGCTCTGAAACTGTAAGATTGCCCCCAGTTAAATACTTTCTTTTATAAGAGTTGCAATGGTCATGGTGTCTCTTCATAGCAATAGAACAATGACTAAGACAGTTCCTTGCTATAATCAAAATATTTTTTCAAAAATATCCTTGGCAGTTAGGGATGACAGTTAAAAACTACTTTGAGGTTTCATATTACCTCAGTCAGAGTTAATATCAAGAAAACAATTGACACTAAATGCTGGTGAGTATGTGGAGGAAGGGAAAGTAAAACCTCCTTCAGCATTGGTGGGATTGAAGACTGAAGCAACCACTCTGGAAAACAGTGTCTAACATTCTTGAAAAGCTAAAAACAAATCTACCAATACCAGCCATACCAGAGGACTCTATATCGGCTCCACAGAAATTTGCTTGGCGATGTTCATTGTTACTCTATTTGCAATAGCTCTTGAGTGGAAGCAATGTGGATGTCTTCAACTGATTAATAACTAATGAAAATGTGATCTATATATACTGTGGGGGGTTGGGGGGGCACAAAACAGCTTGCCCACAGAGCTGCCATGACAAGCTTAGAGGCCCAGACACAGCTTCTGACAGGCTACACCTGGACGCAGGAGAAGTCATAAGCTGACCACACCCACTGGGGCTTTCATCTAAGAGGAAATACCTGACATTCCAAACATTCCCTATACCCCGGAAAGCCCCTCACCCCAAACTCTGCTATGATAAAAACCCCACTCTGCTTCAGCTCTGGGCTCTCTGATCTCACTGCTGTGTGGGATAGAGGGCCCAAGCTCCAAGCTTGAAATAATAAAGGCTCTTTGCTTTTATATGTGGGATTCCGTGGTCGTCTTTTGAGGGTCCCCACAATCCAGGCATAACAATACAATGGAATTCTATTCAGCTGTAAAGAAAACTGAAATAATGAAATCTGCAGAAAACTTGATGGAATTAGCAAATTTATACTGAGTGAGGTAACCCAGACCTAGAAAGACAAACACTATGTGTTTTCTCTTATTTGTGAATTCTGGATCCAAATCTTTAGATGTGAGCATGTAACCTGGTGTAACCACAAAAATGGGAATGTGAAAAATGAGCATGGCATGGAACACGGAGAGTAGAAGCTCTGGAGAGGGGAGTAGTAGGACACAGGCACTATGAAGGGAGTGAAAGACCCTGAGCCTTCAGATTTCACCCCCCTTGGGAATAAGGAACTAAAACCTGTACTAAGAGCAGAGTGGCTAAACCATTGTTTAACCACAGTTAAGACTTCTGTTAAGATATGTTGTAAGACCCCGACTTTTTTAGGCCTGAAACCCCCATACTCTTTAGGCCTGAAGCCCCCCTTGGGAACGAGAAACTTAAGCCAGAGCAGAATAGCTAAACTACTGTTTAACCACAGTCAAGATTTCTGTTAAGATATGCTGCCCAACCGTTGCTCAACCATAATTGGAGGTGCCTGGTAAAAAGATAATTGCTCAACTGTAGTTAGGATAACTACAGGTGTTCCAGGGAAAAGCCACTGTGACCTTTGTGTGTGTGTAAACCCCCTTAAAGTTCTCAGAAAAACCTCAATTGCTTGATCACTGAATGTCACAAGACATTCAGGTGATAATGATTACTTGGTCCTGGAATGTCCCAATTCTAGTCTCCATGGTAACAAGCACCCACCCTATGATTAAGCCATATCTTTGTGGAAAGTCCCTAGACACAAACCAATCAAAAATGAATCTGTATGAAAACTGTAATTTTGTGGGTTTTGCCTTTAAAAACTGTGTGTGATTGCAGTTTGGGGCTTCTCTTGCTCTATGGAGTAGAGGTGCCCAATTGTACAATTGCCTGAATATACCCTCTTGCTTTTGCATCAACTGGTCTGGAGTCTGGGTTCTTGAGGTGCCCTTCTGAGAAGGTAGTACCCTGAGTCTGGGGTCTATCAATGTTACTCAACCATAGTCAAGATAATTGGTGTGTTTCAGGAAAACGGAGCTGAAAATTATAAGGTCAGGCCAAATT
>LZPO01089038.1:0-13698 GCA_001675575.1 Neotoma lepida
CATAATCTTAGAGGAAGTAATAGTGACTCAATACAAAAATGTACTGCACTTTATTTGTTGGGATTATCAACTTTCATTAACATGTTTTCAGCAGAACAAATAGCTCCGAACTTCTTGAGAATGCATGTAGGAAACAAATCAGAGACCACAAATTTGTTAGACTTGCTAATTATCTAAGCATAAAATATTGCAAACTAGAGATTTGGGTCCAAGTTTTGGCCTACTACACTTATTCTTACAGGAAATGAATTTGTTCTCAAATAATTAACAATAAAGAGACCTTCCTTTTTCTATCAAATTGATTATTTTTATGTTTGTGTAAGCATATGTCATAGGCCAAAAAAGGGTGTCCGACTCCCTAGAGCTGGAATTATAGGTGGTTTTGAGCCTGGGAAGCAAATTCAAGTCTTCTACAAGAGCATCAAGTGCTCTTAGCCATTGAGCCATCCCTGCACATGTCCCATACCCCATTTTTACTTAAAAGGTAGCCTTTGCCTGTTTCCAAAAGCCGTGATGCTGGCCACAGCTCCACTGGAGGTAGATTTTCTTCTCCCTTCTGGTCAATATACTTACAACAGAGAGCATAGAAGATTTAGGGAAAGAAGAGGAGACCTGAAATTAACTCTTCTTTCTTTGATCTGTCAGTTTCTTTCTAATTATCAAGTAAGAGGGCACAGTAAGTTTACTCTTAAAACAAAGATATTCACTTAGAAAGCCCTGGAAAGGATGGGTAGGTTAATATTTCAACTGACCTGGAAGTGGTGTAAGGGCAACCTTGCTGTGTGGGATCCTCACAACACCACATGCACCAGAAGTTGGTGCTGTTCAGGCATGATTCTGTTATCCTTAGAACGTTTATAAAGAGCTCTTTTCCTTCATGGGAAGAATACACATTTACACTGATCTCAGTGATTAGCTAGTAAAGGCTCTTGTTGCTGAAACTGATAACACTGAGTTCCATCCCCAGTACCTACAAGGTAGAAGGAGAGAATCATCCCTCAATTGTCATTTGACCTCCATATGAGTGCTCATGTGCATGTGAACACAAATAAAATAACAAATAAAATGTACAAAAAAGTTTAAACTGAGTAACAATATCTAAAACAGCATTTGTACAGACCTGAAAATTTAGCCCCAATAAATCTTGAAGTGGCAAAAACAAGTAAAGGTAAAAATGATGTATCTTAAGTGGTTTTATTTTAGACAAGAAAAAGAGATGAAAAAGGCTTCAATTACATATCTATACTAAGAAATTAATAGTTTTGAAATCTGTAGTGCCTTTTGTAAAAGCCAATGAGTTACTCCAGGCTAATTAATGACAATGATATTAGAAATTTTTTCAATGTATAAATTTGTCATATTACTTGGGATGTTTTTATTCTCAGAAATGCTACAAAATATTTTAATTGACTTATCAGCATTTACACTCAGAACATTACATTTACAAGGACCATTCATTTAATTATTTTTCATTTAAAATTGAATTAAAGTTTCTTGTCTAATTCTATTGAGTTTAAGACTAACTCAAGTTGAACTCAGCTGGCATATATGATTAATTGACTCAAAAATTACAGTTGAGATGATAAGAAATGCTATCATAGGAGCTTGAGGGAAACAGTTCAGTCAGTAAGATGTTTGGTCTTCTGAGCAGAATGAGCCCTTCTGAGCCCTAGAGCCCATAGGCTCTGTGTGTGTGTGTGTGTGTGTGTGTGTGTGTGTGTGTGTGTGCTCACACATATACATATAAGTGTTTAACTGGAGCTACACTACACAAGAGGTAATGCTCCTCTCAGAAGCCATAGATTGAAGAATAAAAACTCAGTGCCAGGTGTGGGATAGCATTCCTTGAGTTCTTGATTATGTATCTTAGTTAGTGTTTTATTGCTGTGAAGAAATATCATGACCATGATAACTCTTATAAAGGAAAACATTTAATTGGGGTGGCTTACAGTTCAGAGGTTTAGTTCATTATTGTCATGGCAAGAAGCATGCCAGCATGCAGGTAGACATGGTGCTGGAAAAGAAGCTAAGAGTTCTGCATCTTGACCCACAGGCAGCAGAAGGAGACTGCGTATCACATTGGGCATAGCTTGAGCATATCAAACCTGAAAGCCCACCCCTACAATGACACAATTCCTCCAACAAGGCCATACCTCCAAATATTGCCACTCCCTATGGGCCAAGAACTCAGAAACGTGAGTGTACAGGCCCATGCTTATTAAAACCACCACATTCCCTCTCAGGCCCCCATAGGCTTTTAGCCATAACATAATGCAAAATGCATTTAGTCCAACTTCAAAAGTCTCCATAGTCTATCACAGTCTCAACATTGTTTAAAAGTCTGAAGTTCAAAGTCTCTTCTGAGATTCATGTAATCTCTTAACTGCAATCCCCTATAAAATCAAAATCAAACACAGATCACATATTTCCAACATATAATAGCACTGGATATACACTATCATTCCAAAATGGAGGAGAGGGAGCATAGTTAGGAAATACTGGATGAAAACAAAATCAAAACCAAGCCGGGCAAATTCTAAACTGTGCATCTCCATGTGTGATGTCAAAACGCTCTTCAGCTCTCCAGCTCTTTTCAACTTTGTGGGCTGCAACATACTTCTTTCTCTAGGACTGGTTCTACTCTCTGTTAGCAGATTTCCTCAGCAGGTATCCCATGACTCTGACATCTCTAACATCTTGGGGTCTCTTAGGTAATCCAGGCTTCAACTTCACCACTTCATGCAATGGCCTCTCTAGACCTCCATTCAGGAACACCCCTGACACATACCTAGCCTCAACAATTTTCCTTCATCATGGAGGCAAATTCCATAATCCTTTTCTTCTATCCTTAATTCTAAAGCCAGAACCAGGATGCCAAAGCTGCTAACTTCTGCTGTTTGCTAGGGACAGAACATGGCCCCCTCTTTCAATTACATCTTTACCAGCTTTCTGTGTTAGATGGTTTCCTTCACTGCCTAAACTTAGCTGTCCTGAAACTTGCTCTGTAGATCAGGGTGGCCTCAAACTCAGAGATCCACCAGCCTCTACCTTCTGAGTTCTGGGATTAAAGGTGTGCACCACCACACCTAGCCCTAAGATTTTCTTTAATTCCTTTTCACAAGTTGTAAACTTAGCTGGGTGGAGTCTTGCTCTAAGGTCACCATTGTCTTTATTCCATTTCTTCATCTGTTTGTCTCTGTGAAAACAGGATTTAGTGCTATTCCAGCTCCTTCTGCTCTCTTTCTCCTTAAATTGTACATTTTATATTTTTCCTTGCTCAGCTTACTCTTTTTCATTATGAATCTGTATAAGAGTGACCACTAATAATCATATAACAGAGTCAGTACTAGACTCTTGAGATTTTTTCTGCCAACAGAATTAATCCAAAAACTCTTCAATTTAGCTCAGGCAAACTTTTCAGGCAAGGGAAAAAAGGAGCCACATTCTTTGCCAAAATATCATAAAAAATAATCTGGAGGCCCCATACATTCTTCTTCTCTGAAACCTCCTGAGCCAGACCCCCCACAGTTCAAAGTACCCAGCAACACTTTCTTCCATGCTCTTACTAGTATGGCCCATTAAGGAGTGCTTAAAGCATTAAACTGCTTTTCTAACTCAAACTACCAAATTCCTCCAAATAAAAACATGGTTAGGCCTATTACAGAAATACCTGAGTCCCTGGTATCAACTTCTTTCTTATTTAGGGTTTTATTGCTGTGACCATGGAAAGTCTTTTAAAGGAAAATATTTAATTGAGACTGGCTTACATTTTCAGAGGTTTAGTACATTATTATCAAGGAGAGAAACATGGCAGCATGCAAGCAGTCACAGTGCTAGAGAAGGAGTTGAGAGTTCTACATCTTGATCTGTAGTCAGTAGAGGGAGACTGGGTACCATACTGGGCAAAATTTGAGCATATCAGCCCTCAAAGCCTGTCCCTACAGTGACACACTTACTCCAACAAAGCCACACCTACTCCAACAAGAACGAGCCTCCTAATAGTGCCATTCCCTATGGGTCAAGCATTCAAACATGTTGAGTCTAAGGTGGCCAGACCTATTCAAACCAACACATCAGGGATATCACAGAGACCCTTAAAACAGTAAAGGTTATTGCTGTTGCTCTTAGTTGACCACCACCTCTTGGTGTAAGACCCTGTCGCTGAGGACACCACAGAGTTTCATCATTATACTTGAAAAACTAAAACAGGTATCAACCAGGAAATTTCTTCCCTTGCACAATACCAAAAGTTGCTATGTAGTCTGAAGAAAGAGAGACATCATTGATAGTCTTACATAGCTATGAAACCTGTGTGTTACAATAACAACTGGCTTGAAAAGATATGTCCATGTGTGTAATAGTGGCACATGTGGTTTGGGGATAACCAAGTCAAGCACTTTCTGATTTTATTTATGGCCCACTACACAGGAAGAAACACACCTGGTACTATAAACTGAGCAAGACCCCATCATTTGGTAGCTCATGGGCTCCAGACATGAATCTACTATTTTGCTTAATGGACATAGTCTCAAACTGCTCTCTAAAGTCCTATATCCTTACCCATAGCTTAGTGAATCTCTTGGTCATGCCATAAAAGTTCCTTTGTGAAGTGCCTAGAAGTTTATGTGGAAATTCACAATTGGTCAAAGATCAAAAAATATAATCTGTGGAATGCTTAGCCACAAGTTCAGTCACCCTCCCATAAGGATCATGGTGTATTGTGAAAGAGGGAAGGAAAGAATGTAAGAGCCAGAGGTTGAGGAGCACTGGACAAAATAGTGTCTCCAACAGGATAGATATACTTGTGAACTCAGAGCAGCTGAGGTTATCTGCATACAAGCTTCAGGACATCAAGCCAGTCAGCATTCCAGCATGCAGGGGTTCAGAAGTCCCAGCCCTAGCTCAGGAGCTATTGACAGTTGATAGTTGTTAAGGGAAGAAGAGTTGGTTTCTTTAAGGAGATAGTACAGACCCATAGGGTCCAGGAAATTGGCTCAGACCAATTGCCAAGGCTTGCACATAACATACTTTCTTATGAGCCAACCTGGAGTCTGCCTGAAGGCCTAGCAACAGGTGCTGTTGGAGTTCATGGTCGCTGTCAAAGTTCTTGATCGTATGGAGTTTGCCTGATGGCCTAGCAACAGGCTCTGTCAGAATTCCTAGTCACTGTCAGAGTTCTTGATCATGCCCAGCCAATGAGGGATGACCATGCAATGCCACCAGATTGTGACACACTGGGTGCTGGGAGGAAGGTATATGAGGCCATCCTCATTATTGAATAAAGGAGTGTTGTTTGCCTTCAACTGACTCCTGTGCCATTGACACCTCACCTTCTTACCCCCTCCCACAAGGGAGCCATTAGAATCAAGCAAAATATGGCACCCAATGTGGGGCTTTCATTACTTTCTCTCTCCCAGTGCAGGTTCTGATCATCTCCCTCCCTTCACTTGCAGTGCTTGACAGTACCAAGATGGTATGTTTCAGTGAGAAGGCTCAGTGTATTTTTTCAGTCCCTTTAGCAAGTAAGCATTGGGACCCCCATTTCTCTCCTTCTTTTGTGTTGTCTGTCATGTTTGATTGCCCATCCCATTAGGGAGGTACTTTTTTTTTCTGTTTTGGTTCACCCAGCACCTCCACATAAGGATTGACCCCCCAGGAGGTGGAACCAGGGCTCGGCTCCAGAACTCTGCCCCTCATCTGGAGACACTGTGTGGGTAGATAGCTATGGCCTAAAAGTACCACAAAAGCCCCCCCACACACACTAAGCATAAGACATAAGAGTCCAATACAAATTTTAACCCTGTTGACTGTCATCTACTCTCTGATTGTTGTTTGTTTGCTGTTTCCCTCTAAAAGATGAGTAATCTTTTCATTACCCCCCACCATTCCCATGTCAGATATCTCTATGATATCGGTGGTGAGGGAGCAGACAGTTTGGGCCCTGAGATATCTGTCAGTTTGGGCCCCAAGATATCTGTCCAGGAGAAAGTAGCTGTCATTAAGTCATGAGCTGCTCCCCACTCTGTTCCACTACCACTGTGGGTGGCTACACCTCCTCCATGGTATTCTTGGCAATCTAACCCAGTACCTGCCTGCCTCAGGAGGTAGCTACTCTCCAGCGGCACCAGATGTCATACAACCCTCACAGCCTGTGCCACTGTCAATCCGTAGGCCCATAGAAGCCTTCTCAGTCAATATGGGTCCCAATGCTAATGCCCAGCCATGGATTCCAAACCCCATAGCTGATCTCTCCCTCATCCAGAAGGCAGCCAATGAGTCAGGCCCAGATTCCTTCTACTTTCAGCAGGTTCTTACACAACTGTCCATGTAGTTACAAACTTATTTCAATTGGTACCATTTGCTTAAAGTTGTATTGGAGTCTGCAGTCTTTTTCAGTTGGAGACCTGCCTATGATGATCAGGCAGAATCTCAGGCCCAGATAAACATCTTACTTAAAGTCCTGGTGACCTATATGATATGCTCACAGGGTGCAGGGAATATGTCCATCCTACACACCAGGCACTGATTGGCTTGAATGCCTATTTTCAACAGGTCTCTGACCTGGCCCTCAAGGCCTTACAAGGAGCTCAGCCTGGCCTACAAGCACTGGGTGTCTCTGCCAAAGAACACACCCCTGCCCCTGGTGAGATCAAGAAATTCTAACTTCCTCCAATGGCAGCTGCCAAACCCCCCTGCTAACCCATAGGAGAGGGTACACTTGTGTTTTTCCTCAGAGTACCACTCTGCCAAATATGGGTCCCAATAAGAGATGTGCACTTGGCCTCAGATCAGCCTGCTTCCACCAAGAAGGAAATCACCCAGGATGGGTAATGTATATACTCCCCTCTCATTGCCCCTCTAAAGGCTGAAGACTTATAAAGCCTTGATTTTCCTCATTTTGTATGATGCCTTTTGAGATGAGGAATGTTAGTTTAGCAGGCTGGGAGATAGCTAAATATATTAAGGGCCCATGGTCAGCTAAGTTTTTACTTATTCATTACAGCTAACACATGAAATTTTCCAATTAAATCAGACAAGGACAGAGGATATGGCCTTTGATTTTTTTATTTTTTTGATATTTGGCATGATATAAAAAGGCTGTTTGATTCCCTCCTGGATTTTCACTTATGTTTTGATTGTCAGGGCAGTACTTTTAATCTTTCTCCTTTTTAAGTGTCTCCCACAGCACACCTGGCAACAATGGGTAATCAATAAGGCAAATCTACAGACATCCAACTCATAGCCCTCCACAGGAGGTTATGCAGCCTAGCTTTCTGAAATTCAAAAGGCTACTACCTGACCCTCCCCACTCAGGGTGACTCCCCAGGGAAGGATGCTCTTCGAGGGCTAACAATCAAAGACAGGTAAGAGCTTATTTGGCAAGCAACCTAAGATAGGCACAGTTCAGTTGCTGAGCCCCCCTAAGGTGGGGTCAACAAGGCTGGAGCAAAGAACTCCGACTCCCACTGAGAGCCCACGTGAAGGGTGGATATGCAGTATGACAGGCCCATAGGATCCAGGAAATTGGCTCAGACCAGTTACCAAGGAATACACATAACAGGCACTGTCAGGGTTCCTGATCATGCCCTGTCAATGAGAGACAACCATGCAATGCCACTAGATTGTGACACAAACTTTGTGCTGGGAGGAGGGTATATAACACCTTCCCCATTATTGAATAAAGGAGTTTCTTGTTTGCCTTCAATCAACACCACAAATTGGACTCAGTGGGGTTGGGGGAGGACATGAAGTTGAACTTTAAGGTGTGAGGGTAGATCCAGGAGGAATGGGGAGTGAATATGATAAAAATACATTGTGTGCATATATAAAGTTCTCAATGAATTGATAAAAATATTAGATTTTAAAATTATCTTGAATTTTATTCAGGATTTATAGACTTATATTGAACAGAATAAATAAGAAAAGGCCTATGTAAAGTCATGCAATTCTTATATTTTCAAAGTATCATAAATTAAAAAAAAATAAAATCTGGATGTGTTGACATGATTGTAATGCCAGTATTGGGTAGGCAGGGATGGGTAGATTTTGGGGGCTCATCAGCCAATAAGCCTAGACTAATCAGGAAACCCTAGGTTCCAGTGACAGATTCTATTTCACAAAATAAGGTGAATGACCCTTAGGAAGTCATCCAAAGTTGATCTCTGGCTTCCACATGCACACATACACAATTGTGTGCATGTGCACACATGTGCATGCATGTGTATACACACATACACACACACACAAATGCCATCACAAATGATAACATAATGATACATAAGTTTAATGATGTTGAAAATTTTGGATGACCTCACTTTCTATGCCATAGAATTATTCACAGAATTTTCCTTTAATACTTTGTTTGCTATTTCGGTAATTAATATCATTCAAATGGAGTCCATGTAACATACTCTTCCACCCTGCCGAAAAATAAAATGAATGTTCTCTCAAGTTCCAAAAACATAGTAAATAACCGTATCACTTAATTGAAAAGTGAGATTCAATCTTATTTGTTACTGTTCCATTTTGAGCTTTATTTTAACTGCTATAAATTGTGAGTGGAATTCTTATAAACATAAACATCATTCTTCTAATGGAAACATCAGGTTTTCTTCAGAATGAGACATTGTCATTAAAGCAGAACTCTATCAGCTTAGGAATAAGCTGGCGCAGCAAACAGCTGCACTGTTCGTTTACAATAAATGGAGGCAAATTAATTCTAGATAAGCTTTTTGAAATTACATCTCTAAAAAAATACTTGTAATATAGAAAATTTGAGAAACATAAACAATTTCTTTTTAAAAAAAGTATAATCTTATGATCCAGAATCCATATGAGGAGAAATCGACTCTGTAGGAAAGAAATATTTAAGTCACCACTGGTCACCCTAAGTCAGAATTTTATGGAGTGGATCTGGACATAAGAACAAAATTCTTCTTTGGTAGATCTGTGGTGGACTGACACCCCAGCTTTAGGTATAGACCTTGCTAGAAGTTGCCATTTCTGGAAAATAAGAACCATCTGTGAGGACCAGACATTTGGTCAGTAAGGTTTGGAAATGAAATGTCCTTGACAGATTCGTTTTTTGAATGCTTAATCACTGCTGCTGGTGCTGTTTGGGAAGTTGTAGAGCTTTGGGGAAATGGTGTAACTAGAGGAGGCAGGTCACTAAGCATGTGCCTTGGAAGGTTTTACCGCATCCTGAGTCCACTCTAGCCTCTCTGCTTCTCTGAATGCAGTAAACAGTTCTTCACTTCTTCCACTGTCAGGGTTACTCTGCTTCCAGGGCAGTGGTCCTCACCTTCCTAATGCTGTGACCCTTTAGTACAGTTTTTCATGCTTTGGTGACCCCAAACCATAAAATTATTTTTGTTGCTACTTCATAACTGTAATTTTGCTACTGTTGTGAATCATAATGTAAATATCTGTGTTTTCTGATGGTCTTAGGTAGCCCTTGTGAAAAGGTTATTTGACCCCAAGGGATGTAACCCACAGGATGAGAACCACTGCTCTAGAGCATAGGCTGGATCAGCCATGGTTAGGGGCCTAAGAAACCACAAACAGAGCGAACTTTTTCTTCCTTTGAAGTAATTCTGTCAAGTATCTCAGGGACCCAAGATAATGAAATCAACTAATAGTTTCATTTAGGCCACAATTTNTGAATCATTACTGTCAGAGTATATCTGAGCCTTTTTCTGTTATTTCCATGACTTTAGTAAAATTTGGACTAATTGTATTCACATTTGTGGAGTGGGGTGAGTCCTTGCTCCTAGATTGGAGCAGCATTGGTCACAATTATCAGTGGATAGTAATTGGTTCATGTAGTGGGAAACTCATGGGGTCCATCAGAAGCAAGAGTAAGACATAAAATCCAGAGCAAAGACTAGAGAAGAGCCGGTCACAACACATGAGTACACCGACCTGTGAGAACCATTTTGGGATAATTGGCAGCAAGACAAGTACTCTACCACCATAATCACATTTTAAAGTCATAGGCAGTGGAGGCTGATAAGGATGCATAGATTAATATTATCAACTTTATGCTATAATATACATTTCTCTATATAAGGCTAAATTGTCACTAAACATACTTGCCATATGTATCAATACACAACTGTCATATATGAGATATGTCTTATATACGAATAAATAATGTAAATATATATGAATATAAAGCTGTTAGGAAAATATCTCATTAATTTTATATCCTTAGTGTATTAGTCAGTGTTATCTAAAGGAACATAATTTATAGAATTAATACATACACACACACAAGAGAGAGAGGGTGTGGATATGTTAGAATAGCTTACATTAATTCCACATGTAGTCAAGTTGACAACCAACAATAGTCATCACACTTGGTTTTTATGAGTATTACTGTTTCCTTTTTGGAAGATTTAAGTTGTGTTTACCATTAGTGGATTTTCCTGCCACATCTTCACACATAACTATTTTATACATGTATGATAATTCTCTTGACTGGATCATCGTTGATTCTGTGCAATGGATGACTTCCAACATGCCTCTAAGACAGGAAACACTAATATAGCCAGCAAGAGGAAATACAGTTGGGCTCTGTTCTGGAGCATATGGAGAAGAATGGTGTTGAGACAGTCCCTTGCTGTTTCTTCTTATTAGTTCCTACCTGCTGCATTCCTCTGAATTCCTCTGTAAAGCCACCAAATCTCTTGACTTGAATTCTGTTTCTGTCAAAGTTTGTTTTTGTGCCTGTAATTTTAATCTCCTTGAATGAACTGAAATGTGATAAGAGTGAGAAAAATCCCCATCCTCTTGACCAGAATAGTTTTGACACCATTTAGTCAAAAGCTCACATTAAAATATCCAGTTTGTGTTGAGCACAGTGCCATTATTCTTAGTTGGGTTGGCTGCTTGTAGATCACTTGGGTCCAGTCATTTGTGGATACAAAAAAGAAATGTGTTGTATTTTACACAGGGATTCCTAGCAAATGCTCTGACTCCTTATGGCCCTGTTAAAAGACGAAATTGGGTATCAAATGAAATGGAGTAAACACAACAATATTCTGCTTTCAGGTATTGTGGCATCTGTTTGAGTCTATAAAAAAATAAAAGTGTACTTGAAGATGTGCCTTCATAGGGTATATTAGAGCTAATCCTGAATAGTGTCCCTTCATTTGGTAGACAACATCGCTTGGTCAAAGAGAAAGGGGAAAATGTAGCAAAGTGTAATGTCACTTCAGTCTTCATCTCTATGGTTCCTGATATCATTCATGTCATGTCTTTTCTTTTATATCACTCAAGTACTTGGGCTAATAAATTCATCATTTCTGCTGGGTTATTCTAGGTTCAGTTTTCCTTGCTTGTAGTGAGATCTTGACTATTACAATTGAAGTGTCATGCTGCAGAGTAAATTTTAAAATGTAGGGTCCCTGGAGCTAGTGAGATGGCTCAGTGGTTAAGAGCACTTGTTGCTCTCACAGAGAACCTGGATTCAGCTACCAGAACTCACAGAGTGGCTCAGAGGTATGTGTAATTCATGTTCCAGGGATCCAACATTTTCTTCTTATTTCCATGGGCAACAGATAAATCTGTGGTACACATACATGCAGGCAAAACACTCATACATATAAAATAAAGAAATCTTAAAAATTAAAATTATAGTGGCCAGTGAGATAGCTCAGTGATTAAAAGCATTTGCCACTAAGCCTGATAACCTGAATACAATCCCTGGGTTCCAGATAATGAAGGGGGAGAACTGATTTCTGCTGGTTGTACTCTGACTTTCATATAAGTGCGATAGCATTTGCTGCCCTCCCATATCATACAAAATAAACAAAATATAATAAGAAATTTAAATGTGGAGCCTTTTCTTCATATTCCCCTGGGTACTCTCTAAGACGTCTATGTTTTAAAAAGCAACAGATAGGAGCTAGAGAGGTAACTCGGCTAATAAGTAATGTGCTTTCTGTGCAAGTATGAGGACTTGAGTTCATTCCCTAACACCCTTGTAAAAAGCCAGGTATGGTGGCATGTAATTGCAGCACTGCAGAGATGGAGAAAAGTCCAGGGATCTAAAACTCCCTGGACAGTCAGTCTAGCCATACTGGCTAACCTATGTCCCAGTGAGAGACCCTATTTCAAAAGACAAAGTATATATAGAACCTTATGAATGAAACCTTTGGTTTTTCTCTGGTCTACAAACACTGTGTACCTGTACCTGAACAGAGACACACTCACAAGTGCCACACACACACACACACACACACACACACACACACAGGAGATGAGTTTTGGGAGAGGATAGCAAATAGAAGCACCAGAGATCTTTCACTTCATCTGGTCAACAGATGCTTGGGTGGAAGCTGTATTACAAATGGTGGTTGTCAGGTATCAAGTTAAAACTTACAAATACCCAGTGAAAGCTTTGATGAATGTGGAGTTCATGTAGGGTGGTTCTGGCTGTTATAAGAAAGCCTTACCACCCCATCTCCTTGAGTATCGTGCAGCAGTACATTTGCATCAGGTACAGCTTGACTTACGCTGCCGAACCCATGGTGAGCAAAAGACCTTCAAATATAGATCTTGGCTGCACTCCTGGGTTATTGGTTTGGTCATAGATGAGTGATAGGAGGCAGCAGCCATTGCCAGTGCACCTGCTTCATTGTTGGTAGTTCCTCCTCTGGCTGACACAATTTCCAGGAAGTTTAGAGGCCAGTACCTTTTCTCTCCTTTCCAAGAGACAGATGCTGAAGACTAGATCATCAAAGCAACTGCATATGCAGGGCAAAGTTAAAGATCGTTTTGCATCCCCAGGAGAATGTACAGAATCAGTAAAGACCTGACAAGATCTTCTGGTCATAGTACAGATTAAACTTTATCCAAGAGACAGCCTACAACAATAAAAAGCAAAAGCAATAAACAATAAAAAAATCCAAGGAAGGAGAAAATATTAGATGCACAGATATTAAATACCCATTTTATTCAATTAAAAAGTCCAACTCATACAAAAAAATCATGTCTGTATGATTCAGTCAAAGGAAAAAGAAAAGTTACTGATACAGACCCAATAGCAAGTCTCTTAGACAAACTTTAAAACTATTCTCATAAACATGTTCAGAGAATGAAAGGAAGTGTGGAAACGCAAGACAACAAATGAAATACACACAACAAGATGTAAATGTTAATGAGAGNTGGAAAAACAAAAATTCTGGAGTTGAAAAGTACAATAAATGAAACAAAAAGCTTGTTAGGGGGATTTTTATAGTCAGAAGAAAGGATTCTCAAATGTAGGTTAGGACCAAATTAAAGAGTTGAAGAAAGTTAAAATGATGAAAAAATGGACACAGTAGAAACTCACAGATAGAGGACCTTGGGATGCATCAGACAGATACAAGAATTGTGGATGCTCCAGAAGGATAGAGAGGAAATCTAAGATAAGAATGGNCCAATTTTACTGATTTAATGAACTATTCGAATATAAATACCCAGGAAGTTCAATGAACTGCCATCCAATAAACTTAAGAACCACAGACTCATCATAACCAAACTTTTGGAAGCAGCAACTGAAAAAGAACTTAAAGAGACATAGCAGCCTCAGTGGAGTTATCAGCAGCATATGTGTCAGAAACACCGCAGCTAAGAAAGTTCTAGATCATTCACAGAGAGTACGAATAGAAAGATAAAAACCATGAACCAAGGATTCGAGGACTGGCAAGAAAA
>LZPO01089040.1:0-13659 GCA_001675575.1 Neotoma lepida
ATAAATGTTTACAAATATGCTTCATGTTCAGCTCAAAATGGGTTTGTTCTTTTTTCACATAGGAGATGACAACCAATTTCTCAGGACAGTCAAGAGAATAATATTATTTCCAGTGTCTAATTTGTAGTATTCTTGACCAAATTACCATATTTATCAAGGCCTTGTCTGTCTCATAAATAGAATGAGAAACTTGGACTAATCTGGGTCATTAAGGTCTGGTCCTTGGACCAATTCCATTAAGTATCATCCACAATTCTATATTTGCTTCAAATTCAATCCTTAGTCTCCTAATTTAGAAGCTGAAGGTTTAACCCAGCAAGAGGTAACTGTAACAAGCACTAGAATATAAGAACCCCTGCGTTGTATTACTTCTAAGGACGCTTTCTACCCACAACCCTCGAGCGCTAAGCTCTGTGGTGAGGGTTTCAGGGACACTCTTGTTTGCTCATTGTCACCAACCCCCATAGAACATCTTCAGAAGTCTCCTAATCTTAGAAAACCCCAGGTTCTGTCTTCCTAAAGGTTTCAGAACCAAATCATCTCTCCTCTAGACATTCTTTCTCTTTTCTGATAACTCATTATTCTAACAGGCTCTTGCAAACAATATTTAACTACCTTAAAAAAGCTATTTTCATCTTTTGCTCTCTGAACATTGTGGTTTCAATGCTAAATGTCCCCCCAGAGGGCCATGTATTTGAATACTTGGTTCTCATCTGTTGGTATTGTTTAGGAAGGCTGTGAAAGGTTTAAGGGATGCAGCTTCCCTGAAGAATGTGAGTTTACACGGGCCAGAATGGAGACTCTACAACCCAGCCTTACTTCCTACCAGGTCTCTACTTGGTTTCTGCTCCCTCACTTCAGACAGTATGACAAGCCACTCATGAAACCCCTACAGTCATGGCTTTTCTGCCAGGATGGGCTGTAGTCACTCAAACTGTGAGCCAGAACAATCCCTCCTCCCTTACTTGTCTCTTCTCAGATGAGTTGTCATAGCACTAAAAACAGCAACAAATACAATCATATTCCCTGAGGGAGTTTCCTGGGCACATTATTTTTTTTTATTCCATGTTTATTGTAAAGGGTTTCGTGTATACTATTGTCAAGTAAATTAAACCTTATATAATTCTTAAATAAATTGTATTTTGTAACAGTCTACTCCACCATGAAAGCAACAATCAAACCCCATATTTGCAGAAAAGGGGATGACAAAATTAGCCTATGAAAATAGGCTTAGGGGGAAATTATTTATTGGCAGTATGGGGAAGGTGGCTTTTATAGGCAGACAAGGAGCCAAGCCATCTGATTGTAAGCTACAAGGTAAAAGAAAAACGGAGTTGTAAAGAAAAGCAATGAGGCCTCAAAGCCTGTGTTTCAAAGGCATCCCTGCCTGTTCACCCTAAGCTAATCTCTCTGTCTTGTCTTCTCACTTAGCCCCTAGTGCTCCATATCTGACATCAAAGCTTGTCCTAGTGTTTTCCCATAATGTGGGTTTCCAACCCATGCCTTCTTAGACTTCTTGCTGGTGTGGGAACTTTACAACCCTTCCAGACACATGGAAGTGACTGTGATGCCCATGTTTGCATGTGCCCTTCTGAAAGTACAATTCGGATTCTCCTTTCAACAGAGCAAGATAGAGACCCAAACTGTATGGTTCTGCCTACTCAACCCTGTTGACATTCTCCCCTGGAATTTCCTAAACTCTCCCTTTGGGGTCCCAGTAGTGGCATAACTTGTATTATGGTGGCATGTTCAGCAAAGGGATTGGTATTGGCCTTAGGTACTCATTGGTCTCCCAATTTTTCCTTCTGGGCTGTCCTACCTGTGCCAGTGGGGCTGGCACAGGTACTCAATGGAGCCAAGGAAGCTTCTAGAAACACTACAGAACATGTGACTTTGGAGTTCCATATATTCTATTCACTCTCACAATAAGATTAGTGGCCAGACAATATAAATCAACATTACTGCTTCTTTAAATAAAGGTGAGCCAATGATCTACAGTTGCAGTTTTCCATAATTACAACCTACAGGAACTTACAGCAATGCAGTGATTTCAGTTTCAATTTTCATGTTCCCTTGTTATTCTTGAAGTAAACTGGAACAACTGACTTTGCAAAATCTCACTCACCCCATCACACCTGGTATCCACAGGGGAGCAACAGCTAAGACTGAGGTGGGAAGCAGTGCAAAGCCACCCAGCCCCAGGAATTATATTGAAAATAATAGTATGTTCTCTTAAAAGGGGGTTTTTAAATGACTTCATATGCATATTTATTTAGTCTCAGAGCATCTTCTGAGCCCCGAAGAAATATAGGCAAACTTAATGAATTAAAAGGTATACTCTAATCTTTAGGAAAAGTCTGCAAATGTATTAACCAGCTTTCAGGGGCCTGTCACAAATGAAGCTATCTTGATATACTTTGGCAACACATGCTTTCAGGCTCTGGAATTGCAAGCTTGCTGTCCACAAAGATGGATCAGATTATAGGCATTCTGCCCATGTCAGCCAGAATGGTTTTTGTTTGTTTGTTTGTTTTCGCAATCAAAGATTTTGTTTAAATACAGCTGCTTCCCTATTTCTACTTGAGCAAGAGGGACCAGCTGCTAGTCACCCCACTGGCTCTCAGCTATGATCAAGTTGAGCGGATAACTAGAGGCTATCAAGTTCAATGGCTGCCACTAGCCCTGGAATGAGTTTCCAGGGTCTAGTACCTCTGCGTATGTGTACACATCAGGGTGGAACCTGCCCCCTTTTCCCTGCGAAGTTTGCCTGTCTGTAGATAAATAAACCATATAAACAAGTAAGCAGAAGAATTAACTGCCCTCTTACAGACGGGGAGGAAGCTTTCTGCATTATCTGACTATCCCCTTAAGAGAGTGCTTTCTTCTAGCTCTGGAAATGCTACAACATAAAAAGTGGTTCAATACTGGCATCCTGTGGCCAGAGGTATTCATCAAATCTCTAGAAATCTCACATCCTTGGGCTAGGAGACTAGGAACACTCCCTGGCTGGCTCTGACAAACACCCTTGCACCAGTTTCTGAATGATGTCTAGTTACAACTTCTGGAAACAGCCCCGGCAAGGAGCATTTTGCTAGACTGTCACATTTTCCCAGGGTTAATCCATTCACATATATTAAGATTTTTTTAAAGCATAACATAAAAACTAGACAATTTACCAAGCAATACAACATATTAAACTACTGAACCAAACTGCTTCAAGTAAGGCTCGCCTGCCTCCAAGCTCAGGTGCAGTTTTCTCTCAATCAGAAAGTATGTCTTTGGGGGAAGGGTCCAGTACTGCTGTAGGATTCTCATGCTTCGTCTCTGTGTGTTTTGTTTTGGCCAAAGGCTAGAAAAATACTTGCTACTGCAGCAATAAATATTATGAATTTTCTTTATTTTACTACAAGAACACTGCCTAAGAGGAAAATCAAACAGAGTTACAGAGGACTGTTGTTTCTCCCTAGTCCCTTTCAAAGCGTCTATAAAGATAAAGCATCGCAATGATCACAGTTAAAGCAGAATGTTGTGTCCCTGGTCAGACGTCAGAGCATCCCCAAGAATCAAACCACCATCGTGGGTCTCCTTCACCGCAGTTCGTTCCACAAATGGCTGACACTAAATTCGGCAGCCTTGGAGATGTTCAAAACATCATTAGAGGCAGAAAAATAGCAAAAATTCCAAAATTACATGAGCGCAGAAGGACAACAAAGAAAGATCATGTATGAAAATGCCTGATCCGAACTGACAGAGCGCCTTCCAGCATGTGCCTGTGGTAAAGACTGGCTAGAACCTGGCTGACTGTGCAGGGAAGGACAGAACTCACTCTTTCTTCACTCCACGCTCCCTCTCAAAAGCTGCTGACTCTTTCTTCTAGGCTTTGGGCTTTCTGCCCTGCTCAAGGTCTCTTTGTCTGTATACCTCAACCTCACTCCCAACACAGCCAGAAACTGTATCAAGAAGCCAAGCAATACTAATCCTAAATATTTTAACAAAATCCATCATCCCTTCAGATCTATAGCCAGTGTCCCCAGTAGAGAAAACCTAACTAAATATATTCTATAGAACAATAAATACAGCTGTGCAGGATATAGAGACCATGCATGTGCTCAGTGAATCAGCGTGTTTCCGTTAGCCTTGAAATCCTAATTTACATAGCAACATTTCTTACAGGAGTAGTGTTGCCAGCTAGAAAGTTAAATTCAAGTAGAAATAGTGGTAGGAAATCTGAAGCAGCCAAATGGTGATTCAGTTAGTAAGGAGTCATGGCAAAACTACTTTAAATGGCTGATCTCTGAATGTGTTCTTGGAACATATTAGAGCGTCTACCAATAAATCTTTCTGTTGTAGTTTTGTGCCAACACTCCCATAAATCTCTAGATTTCCAATGCAAGTTTTTATAATTTTGAGAACTTCATATATGAATAGTGCATTTACATTATTTCCCCCTCTCTAACTATCAACTCCTACCATGTCCCAACTCTTTCAAATTTCTGACTTCTTTAATTGCAATTTTTACATATATACATATATGTTAACCTACTGAGTCCATTTAGTGTTGATGGTGTATAGATGTGTATAGGGCTGGCCACCTGGGTTTGGGGCTTGGCCCGGGAGAAGACCAATTCTCCCTTTCTCATCAGCCATTGTTTGCCTGTTGCTCTTCATCTAGGGATGTGGCCTTGTGAGATTTCCTCTACCACCTTGGTATGTCACCCTGGGCTGTCATTATGCAGGTCTTGTTTAGGTGACCATAATGTTGTGATTTCATGGGTGTAAAGCTTCAAGATCATGTCCTTCCTTAGATTTTTAAAATTAGCCATGGTAAATTAAGACCAAATACAAAACAAAAAGGAATTTGTATTCTGAACTTGCCAAACCCATGAACAACAGCATATCTGGTTTGGAAAACATGTTTTATGTGATTCAACCCAAGTCACTGTCACAAAATACCAGACTCAAAACAACTTAAATGAGGAAAATTTTACTTATGCTAATGTGCCCTTCCTGTGTAAAAGGTCACCAGGATTTAATCCACTGATGGGTATTTAGCTGAAATTGTCACTTGAAGCTGGGTTTGTTTGGGAGAATTAGATGATTGAAGACTACTTAAAAGGTGTTTTTTTTTTAACCCTAGTCCCTTGTTCTGTGGAATTCTCTGCATCCTGGCTACAGCTTCGCCTCATCAGGTACTCCCTGGCCTCTAAAAGCAATAGAGCCATGTTGTAGAATATTATTTTAAGGTGTGTTACTTTTGTTTATGTTGCATTTGTTTAATTTTGTGAAGCTGTGTTACCTTGCCTGTCTAAAACACCTGATGGTCTAACAAAGAACTAAATCGCCAATGGCAAGGCAGAAGAAAGGATAGGCAGGGCTGGCAGGCAGAGAGAATATATAGAAGGAGAAATCTGGGAAAAAGGGAAAAAGGAGAAAAAGGGAGAAGTAACCAGAGAAGGAGGAGGACATCAGGGGCCAGCCACCCAGCTACATAGCAAGTCATGAAATAAAAGCAAGATTTATAGAAGTAAGAGAACAGGAAAAGCCCAGAAGCAAAAGGTAGAGAGGATAATTTAAGTTAAGGAAAGCTGGCAAGAAACAAGCCAAGCTAAAGCCAGACATCCATAATTAAGAATAAGCCTCCATGTGTGACTTATTTGGGAGCTGGGTGTCAGGCCCCTCCAAAGAGTTAAAACCTCCAACAACAGAGCCATCACCCTCAGAGTAGTAATGAAGCCAACCCCAGGACTGGAGGGTCCCAGGAAGGGCAAGGGCAACCAAGGAGATGCATGGACTGAAACTTTTGAAGCCTTGAGCCCAAACAAAGTTTTCTTCCTCTAAATTGTTCTTGATCTTATATTTTGTCATGGTAATGAAAATTTAACACAGTGGATACTGATGTCCAGCAAATGTGAGTTCAAATCCTAGCTGTAAGCCTTAAGACTCTGTATACCCAATTCTAAACTCTCTCTCTTGCTGAGCCTTGGCTTCCTCACCAGGTGGAAACAGAATCTTAGACATGGGTCCTTGCATGTCCTTTCTCTGTCTTCAGCCTCAACCTTCTCTCCTCCATCCTCTGTGCCCAGCATTGCTTTTTCAAAGGCAACCTTCTAAGTTTGAGACCTGGCTCTTTTACTTACATCCACATGACTTGTAAGAGTGACATGAATTCTCTGGTGACATAACCCAAAATCTACATAATAGGGACAATGACTTCTACTACTTCAAATGGTTGTTAGGACTGAAATGGTCACACATGTGCAAGCATATAGAAACCATACCAGCAATGCAAGCTATTATTCTCTTCATGGTTTTTGCTGTTACCAGAACCCTCTGCAGCTCCATTTTCCTAACAAGGTAGTATTATAGCCATGATGTTTAAGACGTTTGCAGGCTTCCACCTCGCTCACCAAGAAATCTCACGTCATTGGTCAATTTAATGCTATGACAGTCTCTAGACTTTGTTCAACCCAAGAGAACAATCATTATGTCACTAAGGCATTCAAAAGAGCAGTTGAGACCATTTACAATACTGAAAAAAATTCTACCTAAAGAAGTTATTCTCTAACATGGCCAGGACTACAACCACCCAAATTAAATACCCAACAGGGTGCAATGGGCTGCACTCTAAATGCCCTTCCAGTCTTTCTCCTCACAGCTGCAATTAAAATGCAGTAATTTATTTTAATAACTATTGCACCATATGCCGCTTTAAACATCAAGAGATGCATATTGGATGTGTGTACCTTTGTGTGTTTTCTATACCCCAGTCTCTCGCCAGGTCCAAGATGCTTAAAAGTCATACCTGATAATTGTCTGAACCACTTGGGTTTCTTGTCCCATATAATGAAGAGATAATATGCAGGGACTCCAGTCAACGTGATAAGGAAGCCAACCCCAGTGCTAAATGGGTCCGAGTAAAGGGAGAGAACAACCATGAAGAGGCAGGTGAAGGAAAACAGTGCTGGGATGAACAGAGGCACCTGGAACACAGGCAAAAGAAAACATCTTCACACAAGTTCAAGAGACCAGGGGTGGAGGGCACCAGCCGTGTGACCAGGCGGAGGGTGCCAGTCATGTGACCAGGCCATAAACCCCAACTCATTTAAGCAGCAAAATCTCTTCAAGCAGCACAGAGCATGGATTAAGTGTGGTTTCTTAACTTTAACTTGTTTTAGAATATTTGAACCAAGTCTAAGGCTAGAAAACTGTGTTTCCTAGTGCATAAGCTATTCAAATTCTCTCACTAGCAAAGTATCATTATGATTTACATTTTTTTCATCTTAAAAGATTGGCTATTTGATAATTATGATGAGAGCCCACTTTCACATGGAGTCAAGAGAGCCAGTGGCTTTGCTGCATGTTAACACCTCTCAGGGAATATTGATTTCCTGTTGAGAGTCACACTACAACCCGATGGGAATAAAACAGGCCAACTCCTAGTCAACAGCTAATAAAGATGCTGCCAGCATGTGGCAATGAATACAATTAGAAACAAATCCTGATAACATGACTGGCAGCATTATCAGTGCTATGTCTTAAAAGCAAATAAATAGTGAGATGCATTGACCCACGGACGGACGGACGTCTGAGTCTGAGGAGATGACAAGCCTGCTCTCCAGCCCTCCCAAAGGAAACTGTCAGCTATAGTAAACAGTAATCCTACTTGGTGGCAAGCTCTTCCTTCACTATTTCATATTTCTTTAGAGCAGTGGTTCTCAACCTGCCTAATGCTATGGCCCTTTAATATATTTCTTCATGTTGTGGTGACCCCCAACCATAAAACTATTTTTGTTGTTACTTTATAATGGTAATTTTGCTACTGTTGTGAATCGTAATGTAAATATCTGTGTTTTCCGATGGTCTTAGGAGACCCATGTGAAAGAGTCATTTGACCTCCAGGTTCCTCAGGTTGAGAATCACTGCTTTAGAGTATATGGAGAAATATACTACAATGTCAACAAGTTAAAATGCTTACTAATCTGCAAAGCTACACCTCTTTCCCAGTTATAATTAATGAAGTACTCTTTCTTTCACAGCCCAGCTGTGTTAACAATTGGATATTTCATCCTCTGAACACACCAAGCAATGCATGAAAACCCAACATAAAAAGTATCTTTCAACACTATCTGTTCTCAACAGATAAAATCTTTGACGAATTCACTGTATCACACTTAAAAATCTGTATACTATCCCTAAGTGAAGCATATTAGAAGCGTTCCCTGCAAGAGTTAAATATTTTACACCACAGGATCCCGCCCTCCCCGCAACCTCCCCATCATCAAGTTATGACAAAAAGAGGTCTCGGTATTAGGAGAGAGATTTATAGAAACCCATCAAGATCGCTGCGGTTACCTTGAAAGGACGATGCATATCTGGGCGTTTGTATCGAAGATAAATCAGCCCGGCAACTGCCAGCCCCATAAAAAGCCACCTGGCAAAACTGAGGAAATTCAGAAGACTGTAGAGGTCTCCAGAGAAGAGCATTATCATCGTCAAAGGATGCTGGTGGGGAAGGAGAGGAGGCAAAGTAAATGCACGGAACTAAGAGGGAGCCGGCAATACCAAACAGTAACATCGCCTCCCGTTACAAGTGTCTTTCCAATGGTTATTTCTAACCGGAAACCATCATCCAGACGGGAGCCTAGACTCCACAAGCTTCTTTTCCACATTCTGTTCTTATGCTGCACCTAAGCCTCAGTTGGAGGGTGATGTTGTCACTCTTGTTCCAGTTGGAATTTTATGTGAATTTGCTGTTTTGTTACTTTGTCAGTTCTTTCTTTTCACTGGAGAGGAGACAACGTGTTTTCTATTGTTTTGTTTTTGTGTATATGTGCGTCCATCTATACACTGGTGCACATGTGTATAAACGCAGGCATGGTTATAAATGCATGTGGAGGCCAGAAGACAAACTTGGCTGTTCTCAGCCTGCCATCCCTCAGGTAACTTCTACCTTGAACTTCTGCCTTGTGAGATGGGGTCTCTCAGTGGCCTAGAACTGGCCATGTAGGCTAGGTTGGCTGGCCAGTCAACTCCAGGAATCTCCCTATCTCTGTCCCCCCCCCAGCACTGACCACCATGCCAGCATTTTTTAAACGTGGCTCTGGAGGGACTAGACTCAGGTTCTCATGCTTTCAAGGCTAGCAGTGTAGCAGGTGTCTGCCTGCCCCAGACAATGTGTTTCCAAAGAATAATAATAATAAAAAGACATTCAATCACTTAAAATCAATGCAGAATCAATTATTAGTAAGTGCTAATCATAAATATTAAATGCAGACTCCACTAGAAAGCTCAAAGGAAGCTCTGAAGTGATTTCTGAGATGCTCTTGGGACCCACACACAGGAAACAACCATGGGAGATGAATCTTTCGGCTCCTGAAAGCAAAACATTGACCTTTTCCTGATCCAAGTCAACTTCCCCCCTTGTGCTAACTGCATGTGACCCTCAAGAACAGGAAAGGACGAAGCCTAGAGAGCCACAGAGCAGGGATCTGCAGCTGAAAAAGCCAAGGACGCCTTGACTGATAGCAGACGCTTCAAATGAAAGCCCTCCTCATGGAATAATACATCCTGTTCCCACAAATGAAGTTAGCTTCTAGATTCCTCACAGAGTGTGTGCATACTTTAAAAAGAAATCTCAAGGAAACATTCTGAAACAAATTAAATACATGGAGAAGAAAAAATCTTCAATGCTTCCTAGGGCACTCTCGACAGCACATTCCAGTTGAGAAAAAAAAAAGTTACTAAAATAAAAATGACTATAGCATCGCCAATGGGTATTTGAGGGTTCTTCCACCTTTTATAGTCTTTTGTAGCTCACATTTTACAAGTATTGTTGCCAGCATAGAGAAATGCAGAGCTTCCATTTGCATGTGGGGCTTTCCTTTCTTCTCTGTAAGGTTAGCTCTCACAGGTCTCAGTTATGACTGGAGAATCATTTCACTGCTTAGTGTTTTGTCTATGCTTTGAATTGTGTTGTGTGTGTTTCATTATGACGGGGGCCAGGAGGAGACAACGAGTAATGTTAGCAGAGCCTGCTTTCAGCTGAACTCTGAGTCAGTGGTTCAGACTGTGTCCTTGTGGTTTTTCCTTTGAGCTTCTCTGCCAAGGAGAGAAACCACAGCACCTACTTCCCATTATACCTTACAAATCTTTTCAAAGGTGAAACTGAAGTGAGGTGGGGCATTCCCCGGGGCATCCCATACACATCAGAAACACGGAGTCAAAGGAAGCCATGGCAGAATCTCTGGCCTCCCAAACATGATACAATGAGCACCAATTGAGCAGTGAATTAGGATGTCTGTTTCAACTCCCTCTTTTGCTAAACATTTTGTAAGTTTGTATCTACATTTTCTTGTTAGTGTGCATTACCAAAACAAGAACAGCTGGCAGAGGAGTGTGCTTGTGGACATGAATCATGGAGAGGATTTCCGGAAGGTGCCCTTCTCGAGAGGCGACATAGAATAACCTGGTGGGAGAAAAACGTGGGTGGAGTTGACTAGAGAATCAATCTTTCCGAAGGGGGATCTGGGACATATCATATTATGCTTTGAGGAAAACAATAGCAACATCCCACTGAGTGGAGCTTTTCCTACACACGAAGAGCTGGTGGCAAAGTCAGTTCCAGATTGCTAGTGTCAATCCACTCTAGCACACATGCATTGCGCACACATGTACATACATGTGACATATTTATCTGAATTAAATTGTAACATAAGGAAACAAATTTTCGTACCATCAAACAAAGCAAAAGGGTTACAGATGGTGGGGTGGTTATTTCTGCTTTCTACTTTACTCTTTTTCGTGGCACCTTCAGAAAAACAAAAGACTTTATCGCCAGAAATAAAAGCTGTTATGAGACCCTGTAGACAGACTCTAAAAAAAATGCGGCATGGCCAGCTAGGAGTGGGCGATATGTAGACACGCAGCGCCCTCTACTGGACAGAATCAAACCCGTTTCACTTGAATCTACTCCAAACTTGCATAGCCCTTTAAAAACAACAGGTTCGGAGGCACTATTGCTTTTCTCTTTAAAAGTTATCCTTATCACATCCAATCTCTAAAACAGAAATGTGTTTCTGAAAATACATGAACTCGCTCACCTGGAGACAGCAAACACGCCACCGTTCATGGAGCCGAAGCAGGAGAGGGCAACAAAGATCGGGACTGCTAATGAGAAATTTCCCAGCAGCCGCTCAGAGAAGGTCTGGGGAAAGAAAGAACGAAGCAAATTAATGCTTTCCCAGAAAGTGGAATAAAATGAAACAATTTAGGCCAAGCTTGCTCTTTGACTTTCTATTAGCCCGGTGCTACGTGAATGTTTTAAAATTCTTCTTTTTGGTTAGGGTCAAACCGACTCCACAGACAATCATCAGAAGCGGGTACCATAGCATTGCTTGTCTCAGACCTGTGAGCAAAGGTCTCGACAGTCGCCCTCTCTCTGCCTTCAAAGCAACGATCCATTGGCTGAATCTTTATCAACTATGATGTATATCGTCTCTGACTCTGATCAGAGGAGGAGGCTCAATTCGGAAATTCTACTTTTAGAGACAGAAATGGTTCTGCACAATACGTGCTCTTTAGCCCAGAAAGCCACCTTTGTACGATGGGGTAAGGATATGCATTCACAGGACTTACAGGTATTTGTTTCACATACCAACCCTGGTGCTAGACCCAAGCTGGTCGTTTATGTCATAGGAATGAGCCGGTCTGCACTGTTCCTTCGACCAGCACAGTCATACTAGCTAAACCTGTTTATGGAGTTAGCCCTCCCCCACCCTAGGAAGCTATCATTTCCTTCCTTCCAGGGTTTCCTGTAAAAAGCTAGAACACAATTCCAATCTTGACAGGTGACAGGAGATAGAAAAGGTAGACAAAGTTCTGAGATTTCCTTCTAGGCTGTCACACGTGCAGCCCTGTACATTTCTATGAAGCATACACTTTTTTTTTAATGTAGGATTTTTTCCATTGTCCTTGATGCATTGTGCAGCTGGAGCTACGCAATTAACAGACCCCATTATGCTCTCAAAAAATGAGTGCTGCCCTTTGCCTAGAAAGGTGAGGCAGCTTTGACCAGACACCCAGAAGCTTTATACATGTCACTGTCTGATAGCAAGCCTGGCAGTGGACAAAGTCCTTTTCATACAGTGAACTCATAAGTTGGTTCACACGAAAATGAGATAATTATCCCCTGTGGGTGGTGTTGATAGGAAGTGATCCTATTTTAAAAGGAATTGACATCCATGGGCAGTTTTAATTTTTTCACCCTTTCTGCTTTTGAGTTAATGAGTGAATTCTTTCTTACAAGCTAAAATGTTTGACCAAAATAAAAGTCTGTGTTACAGAAAAAGTCTCATAACACGATCTTTGGAAACAAGTATGATCCTGGTGTCAAATAAATCTAGGAAAATGCTTTAGAATTATACGTATATATTCCTTAGGGAGTTACAATGCACACTGGCATCTTCAAGTATTACAGCTACATCTCTTTAGCATTTAATTGCCCAGTTGTTCCCAAATTTATGAATTCTTCAACACTACTATTCCAAGGTTACGATAGAAATAGATAGACATGGTCCTCCTGAAATTTCTAGAATGATAGATAACTTAGGNGAGAAGATTCAAGTCAACATTTGAAAAGTTTATAACCAGAAATGAGCAGAGGGGGTTGTGCTTTGTAAATCAAAACCTGTATTTATTTACATTTAGTAACTGTCCACCTGTCCTTAGAGACATGCTAGGAAGATAACTCCTCCTTCTAAGACAGCATTGACGCAGTTTTAAGCAGCTATACATCGAAATGTTTTCTGGGAGATTAAAATAAAAACAGAATGTATGGCAGGGGCTAGCTGTATCATATGATACATGCTAAGTTAGGTGTGCTCAAAAATTTCAAAATATTATCATACAGGTCAAGAAAAGATTACTGACTTCCAAAATACTTTCTCCTGGAGGGAATCACTTAGCCTAAATTCAAACCGGCGTGATTTTAATGTGGACTTACCACCGCCACGGCACTGGATTGTAANAACTCCTCAGCACTGATGGTTGTAAAATAGGCCACATTTGTTAGCACATAACCAATTGTGATGATGGCCATGGAAATGCAGATTGCAAGGGGGATGGTTCTGAAATACACACAGACATCACATATGAGTCATTATGCATTCTCTATGACCAAAGATATAGAAGACTAATTCCAGTGAAGGATGTCATGGCATTGGCCGTGACTGAAAGCTCTGTTGGCATATGGAGGGACATTTTATCAGAACAAAGTATCTTTGCAATTTAATGAGATCCATGGAGGCAGGTATTTTGTATAACTTGTTTATTGTTNCATCCCCAAAATATTTAGGTCTGTTCCTTTCTTTGTTCCATGAANGTTATTTATTGCCATGCTTCTACTAACCTCACAATCACCTGGAAGGCTTGTTAAAGCACAGGCTACTGAGCCTATCCCTGAGTTTCTGATTCAATGGGATCAGCATCTTTCCTATTTTCCTAAGTGACCCTGATGCTGCTCACTGGGGACCACATACATTTCTGCTATTAATCCGCTGTACTGACAGCTTTTTAAAGGGAGTCCTCCAAAGCATCTTTCATATGCAGTGTTTTCCCCTTAGGCAGCTTGTGGCACAAACAAGTGAAGACATTTGGAAGCTA
>LZPO01089042.1:0-13637 GCA_001675575.1 Neotoma lepida
ATGCCCTTAATTGAGTAAATAAAGTTGATCCAATGAGAATCAGTTAAATTTTTAGTTTTGAATCACGCTAATAAGTCACATTGAAAGTGTCACTGGGCTCTAGGTTACCTGTTTTGGCTAAAAACAGTAAGTAGCAGAATTTTATCTTAACTGATACTCATCTTCATTAAAGTAGAGAAGGAAGTATTGTTTTGTTTTTAAGAAACTCTGGAAATTATTATAGTCAAACACAACAAGCAAGGNTTTAGGCTTTAATGTTGCTGGTATGACATTTACTTTCTGAGGGATTTTCAGTACTCTTAAAGATCTGTTGTGTCAGTACCCATTCATCCCACATGACTTCTCCTTAGGATATGAGTATGGATGATTTTGAGAGGTTCATAATAGCATACTTTAAATAGCTTCAGGTATTCTTTAAGATGTATGTAATTCTTATATTAGGTGACAATTCAATACAATATTTGAATGCATCTTAAAATTTGATAGCAATGTCCATTTTCTATCACAAAACAAACTTTCTACACTGTTTCTTTATAATACGATCTCCCAGGCAGGGGTGGGGGGTGGGGATCCATACTAAAAGCAAAGAGCATATGAATAGAACTACATTTCTGTTCATGAGAATCACAGGGCATCAGTTTTGACTTCATTCTGTGTTGTGACTTTAATTGTTCCATTTTCTAAATACTGTCTGAACTTTAAAATAATTATATTGCATCATCTACAGCTACAAAGAAAGTTTCATAACAAGCACATTCACTTATAACATATTGCATGCTAGTACAGACCAATGGTGTTGGCAACATAGCACATGGGGCTTGCATGCTCTGGGAGACTCTGGGTATTGGATGATCTTGGCTTAGCCAGGCCTTGGCAAGAGATGTAGATCGAAAGAAAGAAAATATTCAACAATTAAGTTTATGTCAAGTTGGAAAAGTTCTCTGAGTGTAGCAAATGGTTGAAAGCAGTTGACAGATACTGGGGGAGGGAGAGCTTTCATTGCATAGAGGATTCAGGAAGTCCAACCATGGTAAAAAGTTCAACAATGGAAACAAAGAAGATGAAGTCCACTAATAGACACATCACTGTGAAAAAAATCTCATTCATACAAGAGCTTCACTCACTATAAAACCTAAGAGGAGAAACTTAGTCTGGCCAGAGTACTGTGGCAAAGAGACATAAATGAAAACTTATGAGTAGGTATTGACTACATGGTTAGCCAGAGACTTTTATATGGGAAGTGAATGAAGGGCTTGAAATAAAGAAAAAATACGTTAATTTTATACTTTGTAACAAGTGACTCTAAACTTAGAGTCTTATCTGAACCATATTTATCATCTCAAAATTTCTGTAGTAAAAATCTATCTGTATTTTCCCAAAGACCTATAGCTCAGGGTATTTTCCTGAGGCAGATATAGAGATAGGAGCTAAGGACACAGGCATCTTAGGGGTTGACTTGACATCCATTTCTAAATTGACTTTGTAGTTGCCGGCAGGATTAAGTTCCCTGTGGACTGTTGAATGGAAAGCTTCAGTTCCTCATTGGGTATTGACTCAAAGCCATCTTTAGTTACTTGCCACACTGACCTCTCCACAAGACAATTCATGGTGATAACTTAGACCATCATGGAGGACAGCCAGGGGAGATCAAACATGGCATGGGCTTTTTCACTGTAAGCTCAGGAATAACATACTGTTATTTTTGTCCTGTTCTGCTTCTGAGAAATCAATATACCCAAGCAACTCTCAGGCGAGAAGAATTGCACAATGATTTGACTATACGCAGATGGAGACTGCTGGGGATTTCCTGGGATGCCTATTAGAAAGCATCATGAGTTGGTCACTTGGAAAGATTACTAGTTCTTTGTGAAGAATGATACATAAAGATCTGAAGTGGAATCAGTTTGATCTGGTGATGAGTTAGAAGAAAGAATGCCAAAATGTCTGCCTTTAGTAACTGAGTTGATGATTATAGATAAAGTAAACAAGGATAAAACAAGTTTAAAATAAAAACAGATTAAATATTTATGAAATGTGAAAGACATGTTCATTAAAAACAATATGTTATGTATTTCTAAATGGATTACATATTTTATTTTCCAGTATGATTTTCTTTAAAGGATCAGAACTTATGAGAAATGTAAAAATGCATGTGTTGTCTCCTAAAATTAAATGTTTACAAGTCCACATAAGGAAGGATAGATATATTTCTGTCTATATATCACTACAACGTATTTCAGACTAGAATAAGAGACTTAGAGTTTTATGATAACTTAATACACAGATATAAATTTCACTATTTTGTCCATCAAAAAGTAAGCTTCCAAATTCTAGAGGTGTTAAAACAGGGATTTAAGAAATTAAAAGTTATTAGAATTTTGAATAGAGACCAGATGGATTTATCTCTATTCACAGACTTTCTGTTTACTAGCTCTATAGAACATTGCAGAATTATAACAAAATGTTATTTTATAATTGGAGCATTATTTACATTTGGACCTGCCAGATGCTATGCTTACTCACAGATTTAATTATAAATGAAATAATTTAATAATACAGGACTTTCATTTTTCCCTTCCTTTATGCTGTGCCTCACATGTTAGGGACAAATATTGCAAAAGTCATTTACAATAGGTGCATATCATTGTGACTTACAGTCATTAAGAAGAATGCTAACAGTTCACCTACCAACAAATCCATCCTGGGCCAGTGATACTTTCTGCTCCAAGTTCACTTGTAAAATATTACTGAGGAATGGTAGGACTGTTTCCCAGAATGACATGGGTATAAAGGTCCAAAACGTCTGTGCTCATGCAATTTGAGAAGGTGAGAAGTTTGACATGAGCAATGGAATGTATTAGCACCACAGCTAGATAGTCATACATCCTCATCCAAAATGTGAAGCAGGAATATACTACCACAATGTATTTCATTTTTGTAAGTAATTACCATTCAATTTTTATTTTATATGTGATTTCTATTCCAGTGTGNCAAATATAAGCTCCACAATGAGATGTTTCTCCACTGTGTTGCTTTTTAGTCATGATTTAGAAGATACAAACATCTTAAAAATAGTATTTCCAGCTGATGAAGATTGCATACTCTTAACTAATTTGCCTTTTCTCACTTTACTCAATAATTTTTTATACCACAATTCTATGAAAAAGTTTTGTTCACCTGCCATTTGACTTATTCACAGGCATATGGTGTTTTAGTGTTACTGTGAATGGTTTTATGAATATAAACTACATTCCAGAAGTCAGGACATCGCCCAACTACTGTTGGGCTGCCAGCCTCAATAACTAATTTTATTTTAGCTCTCTTCTCTTCTCTTCTCTTCTCTTCTCTTCTCTTCTCTTCTCTTCTCTTCTCTTCTCTTCTCTTCTCTTCTCTTCTCTTCTCTTCTTTTCTCTCTCTCTTCCCATCCCTCCCTCCACCTTCTGCTGTATATATGTATGTGAATACATACGTGTATATGTGCATGTATGTGTATATGTTCATGTATGTGCATATGTGAATGTATGTGTGTATGTGCAGGTACTTTCACCATGGAGGCCAGAGGAGGACTTAGGTGTCTTGTCCTGCCATTCTCCATCTTACTCCCCTGAAACAACGTCTCTCACTGAATACAGAACTAGCCTGGTGTCCAGCAAGTCCCAATCCTTCTCTTGCTTTTGCTGCCTCTCCCAGCTCTGAGTGGTAGATACATTTTTGGCTATTCCTAGCTCTTTACATGGGATCTAAGTTGACTGCTAGAATGGTATTGATTGTGTAGAAAATAAGGAAATGTTTACTGTATATTTTCCTGTTATTTATTTCTCATAACTTCAACTAGTTATACAATCCATCCTAACTTCAAGAAGTAGGCAAGTGATCCCTTTCATACTGCCTAGTAGTAGGTGTAAACCATAGAGTAGCAGCTGGTTTTTGCACTTCATACATCTGGTGAGGACTACTAACTAGAACCACATGGGTCAATCATTTGTTAAATTGATAATCCCTTTATCTATTAGCCTTAGACTTACTAGCGATTTAGTCCTTACCAACCATTGTCTTCATATTACAAGAGTTCCATGGTTTCTGGTGTTCTTTCTAAGAAGATTTCAACAAGAGGCACAAAAGGCTTCAGTAAGAAATGTTTGCTAGAATGATATAAAGTTTATTAAAGTAATATACCAGTGGACCTTCCGAGAGAGAAGAGTAGCCTATAGGTTCTCATGTTACCTTTAAAAGAATCTATGTGTCATTTAGTTACATCATCCATCCATCTTCCATCTGACTGGTATAACACCTTTCCAACAGTGAATGTGTGTTAATTAGCTTGAGTTAGGGTTGCTCATAATGTNGTGATCCAGACATGAAATCTTATAAGCTGATCTTATGATCAGTCTTATGATATTATGCTGACACAGAACTGAAATGAAACAATAGAATTTCCCCTGAGTTCCTTTCTGCCACCATTTACATCTCCCTCTAACATTCACACACTGTATCATGAGTAGATGTTTGTAGCTAGAAAACATGAACCGCTTTGTGGAGGGAATCCTAGAAAATACAATTCCAGGTTCTTTCTAGGGGATTCCCAGAAGACACAGCATAAGTAGTGGTGTTGAGAAGTCTATAGAAAATGAAACATGATCAGGAAAGTTAAACAACAGGTCCTAAATTCAAATAGCAACTAGATAAGCCAGCATTCCTTAAGGCACCAGTGTCCTGTGACTCCGAGTTTGATATTGTTTATATCATTCCAGTGTGTCTCAGACTTATTGACTTGTTATTTATGTCTTCCTTCATTTGACATTATTTAGTACTTCTAGGAATTTATTTTAAAAGATAATTAATGCTTAAAAGATAAAAGTCAGTACAAAATGAAGAAAGACCAAGGTCCCATTATCTTTAGATTTAGAGAGTAGAATCTTTGTACAGCAGATAATGACAGAAAGATATGACTTTGATCCCAAGGAAGCAAGAAAAATACCAGCATGCAACAAGTAAAGAAAAGACACATGTAGATTGCCACCATTCTGTAAGAAACAAGACACGGTCAATCAGTGATAGAAAAATCCTGGTGGGGAAGAGAATGGCAGTGGATTGAAGTTTGGAGCTGAGGTTGTGAGATGGTTATGGGCTTGTGTGAGACAGACTAGGTGTGAGGAAGAAACACTGATGAGAGGTAGAAAGTTCCAGAGGAGGGAGAATAGAGGTATTTAAACCAAAATACCACTGAAATAAAGATAATAATAAAAGATAAAGGTAGATAATAAACCAGAATTGCCTAAAGTCTGAAACATGGTACTGACATGATAAAAATAATATTGACCTTGTAATCAGAGGCCATACTTCAGTGGGCATGGGGCGCCTTACTCAGTTTTCTCAGGTGTACTGCATTGTTCATGGACAAGACTCCATTGCCTCCACTTCCTTTTCTTGGACACCATTTCCCAGAATCCTTTTCTTAATATAGCCTTGGTTTCTATCTGACAATGGCAGTTGCTCCCGGTCTGAAGCAGTTGTTAGGGGAGAGCAAAANATAATGGCTAGGAGGTGACTGACGAACAGACTGTGAAAGCCAGAATAGAGGAGACAGCTATGATTGGAAAACATAGGTCACTCACTTGAAACAAGTCTTTGAATGAACAGTTTTCTTAGAATGGGGGTGAAGGGAATTGACAAAGATATCACAAATCCTCTTCTATTTTCTTTAGAGCTCTGCTAAGTCTTTTACAAACAAAATGTACCCCTTATGCTGAAAGAAATTTCCTGTATTACTTTTATGGGGAAAAACATGTAAGAAATTCAGAACTTTTCAATTTTAAGATATAATTTAAAGTGAGAAAAAGAAGAAGTTTAAACAGTGATACATAAACATGACAATTATCTTTATTCCTTCAAATTGAAATGCATTCACGAGCTTTTATTCAATACATAGTGATCTCTTTTTATTTTTTCCCCTTCATTTTTATGTTATTTTACGTTTTGCTTGCATGTGTGCCTGCATAGCCTGTGTACGTGTCTGGTGCCTGTGGAGACCAGAAGAGGTGTTAGATAAACTGGAACAGGAGTTAGAGATGTTTTTGAGTTCCCATGTGGGAGCTGGGAATCAAACCCAGGTCCTCTGGAAGAGCAGTCAGTGCTTTTAGCTCCTGAGCTATGTCTTCAGCCTTTCTTTTTATTTTTAAACTGAAAACTTTGTTATTTAATAGTATTGAATGTTATTTGGGAGAATGATTACAGGGTCTTTTCTGTATTTTTATTTTGGTAGAAAAATGAGGGTTATGGATATAGCTTAGTGGCAATGCAACAGACCCCCGGGCCCTAGGCCCCAGACCTTAGCACACTGACTCTATGAAGGAAGTACCATTCAGACCATAAAACTCAGCATAAAGACAGCAGCACCTGCCAAAACAAAAACAAAGACAGAATCCATCAATGTCCATAGTTCTGGGAAAGTCTCTAAATGTACTAATCTTCCTTTTAGGCTTCTTTAGTTCTGCTTCTGGCTAACTGTTCTTGCTAACTGAAGTATGTTAACCCAGGATATAGTTTTTGTGCTTGAAAGCTCACTCTGAGGAAGTCTCAGGGCTACATTGGGATCTTGAAGACCCAGTGTAGTCATCAGCTGCTTAATTAAGACTTTCTATTGGCTTAAACTTGTGTCTGAGCAGTCTTCTGTGATGGATACACCACCACAGTAGAATGCCTGGCCCAGGAGGCCCTAGTTTCAGCCCTCTGTGTTACAAAATGCAGAGAGGCAGACAAAGGACAAAGAAAGAGGAAGAAGGAAGCTCACGCTACAGTATTGTCAAGGTATCTTACAGGGTTGCTCAGTTGTGTGAAGACTGCAGCCATGTAGGCTATGCAGTGCTTGACTGCATCTCATTTTGCCCTGAAAGGCACCTCCTTTGTTAGAAATCTTGTCCTTTCAACAAAGGAAGTCACTGGCTGGTAATCTAATCATTGAAAAAGAGCCTGGATTTTTCTGGCAACACAAAAGAGAAACAGTTTGGGGGAAAATACTTGCAACTAAGAGCTGGAGAGGTAGGGGAAAGAACTTTAAATAATTACTACTCCAGCAGCGTCAGCTGGAACAATGCTCTACTAGCTGAAAAGAACCTGAGTGTGGTGGCATCCTGTCACCAGCCCCAAGCACTGATCAGCCCAGAGTTCAAGAAGGGGAGGAAGCAAGTCTTGAAGATACTTCTCTTTAAAGATATTTTTGGTTTTCCTGATGAAAGGATGAGATAGTTTTTTTTTTCTTTTGTAGACCTGTTATATATTTAGAAATAAGAACAACAGCACAACAATTTTTTTTTATTGCTCTGGAATAGGGCATGCCACATGTTTTTGTTGGATGTAATCAGGATGTTAAGGACCTGATGGATTGTTGTTGTTTTTTGTGTTTGTAGCTGCATGTCTTATTCACATTCTTTAAAAGCCAGATGTGTCAGGGAGCAATGTGGGAAGTAGCTACCCAAACACGCATAGCTGGCTTTTTAAAATGTAGCCTGACTTCTATTAATAGGAACTTCATATTTATCCACATTTCTTAAATTAATAGCTTTCTGTAGACTTTACTCTGAAGAGGGCCATTGGTCCAGTTAGGGGTTATCAACAGGAGAGTTTTATTTTTTTTTTAGTTCTACAGACTGGAACTCTGCAATCAAGATTCTAACATTTGTGTTCCTGGTAAGGTGTCTCTTCTCAGTTTACAAATGTTTGTCCCTGTGCTGTAGGTTCATATAACCTTTCTGTGTGTGTGCCTGTGAACTAATCTCTCCTTTTCTTTTTTTCACTTTTTCTAAAGCCACCATCCAGCTCAACCTTATGCTTAGAAAGTTATGTAATCTTTATTAATTTTACCCTGAATACTACATTCAAATAGAGTCAGGTATAAGATTATATATATATGAGAGATCAGAGTCTTAACAATGATGGATATGAAATATAATCCCATTTAAAATAATATTATTTTATTTATTCTGTGTGTGTATGTATGTGAGCAGGTATGTGCCAAAGTATGGGATGTGCAGGTCAGGGAACAACTAGCAAGAGTTGACTGAGTCTCTCTTTCTACATGTGAGTTCCTGGGATTGAACTCAGGTTTTGAGGCTTACCCATATGTGCCTTTACCAATTGAGCCATCTTAACAGCCTTTAATGTCTTTCTTGATACTGTGCTATCATAAATTCTGAAAGTAGCTTTAAAAGGAGCCTTCATACTTGCATTTTACAGCCCTTGTTAAATTTAAGAGACATAGCATCTTGCACTCGGGTTGCATTTACTAATGTTCCAATACACTTCCAGGTCAAATATTTCCTGTGATGCCTGCAATGTGCCTGGGACATGAAACCTGTCATCAGGCCTTGGCTGAGGAAAATGAGTCAGGGAATAGTGGAACAGGCAGTGGGCATGCTGTAAAGTTTGAAGATGAGACATTTCAGCTCTACTCCCAGGAAGGTTCAATTAGAGGTTTGAGATATAGGACTCTATCTTTAAAATTGGAATGCTGTATTTGGTAAAACCCCAGGTTTTCTCCTAGCTATAGGAGTCTGTGTTTCTATGAAAGCAAAAAAAAATGGAGAGATAGGCAGTCAGTCAACACTAAATCAATAAAGCATTTGTCTTAAAATTTTGTTTTCCTGACTTGTAACTAATGGAATTCTCCAGATATGTTAGAGTTGTAGTGTCAAAATCACTCATCTCAATTCTCTTGTCACAATTTAGTCTTATATGTGAGCTACTTCAGGAGAAAAAACACAGAAAACAAAATTCCACCTAAAGTTTAATGGGAGAACATATCTGCTTTATATACTATGGAGAGATCTGTATTTTTCCTCAGAAAAGAGAAATAAAATGTGATGACTGCAGATGGTTAAGAGCATGGCTATAAATTCAGTGATTTATAAACAAGCATTGTGATGGGAATAAAACCCATGGTCCTTATAGGGAAAGCCAGACATGCAATGATTTGTACATANGCCACACATTATGCTTTGATTTTTAAAAGAAGCTTATGCTGGTGCTGAGGGCTAGCCTGTAAAATGAGACATGAGATGTCTGGCAGATCTGAAGCACAAAGGACCCTCTGAGAGCATTTGTGTTTACACTTGCACAATGATGGCTGTAAGCAGATCTCTCTAAACAAGGAGGAGCAATTTAGAAGGATTAAGGGATCTGAACTTAGTGGAGTGTGTGCCACAGCTTTCTCTCTTTCCAAAGCTCCATGAACTTAAGCTCCTAATGGTGATAAACCTAGAACAAAGGGATTTTGAAAGTTCCGTTTACGGAATTTGCTTCCTATGGGATCTTGTTGCTTGTGACTTGACTTTGTAATGTCATTTCTTTNGTTCCAGGAGGCTAATCTGTTTGGTTATTTTCCATGTAGTAGCTAACAGTTTCAATGAGGTATCTCCCTAAGGTTGAAGAAGAGGCCATATAGATTTTCAGCCTAGCTTTTTTTGTTTACATATGTTTGGAGTATATTGGAAAATGTCTTTCAGTTGTAATTCATTCCTGTTTTGTCTCCACTCCAAGATAAACTTGGTTTTGGAAAATCATAATACAATGCTTAGTTACTTATGATTTATGTTGATCAGAAAGAAACATGATAGTGCTAGAGCCTTCCTCTAATACTGCCATGAGGCTGATGTAAGCCTGCCTTTCAGATAAAACCATATAATTAGTCATTTGCCTACTACTCTCAACTATAACTCCCTGTTTCTTATATTCATGCCATGTTAGGGAGAAATTTCAGCAAGAAACCTTTTATTGTGTGGGAAGAGCACATGTGTTTAGTGCTAACTTGGAGGACAGTTAGTTAGTTAAGACAGTTAGTTAATGAAAGAGTTAGATTCCTGCTTGGTTAAATCATTGTTTTGTACTTTAGGTAAGAATACTGTTAAAAGCATCATCTCCATCAATATGGATTTTTCTGTGTTGCTCAAGCAGGCTCCACATTCTACTGGGTCCAAGTACTACTTAAGCCCAGTCTCCCAAATAGTTGCGAAAACAGTTAATCCATGTGAAGCATTGGTCTGTACAAAGACAAAGGACTGATTAATGGATTCTGGTTGTTCAAAAAATTATACATGTAATCATCCACAAATAATAGAGTTTATTTAACAGTATAATTGTATTCATATGATATATGCTAAATATTAATCATGATAATAGCAGCCACATAGTTATAATTATATTAACCACACAATTTCTATTTAGAGATCACTCAGTGATTTGCTTTTTTAAAACAATTTTATCTGTTTAGTTTATTTCTTGTTTGCACTATTGAATATAGAAAGCTACCATAACTCCTGATTCATTTAGAACAGTGGTTCTCAACCTGTGGGTTGCAACCCCTTTGGATTGAACAACCCTTTCACAGGGGTCACCTAAGACCATGGGAAAACATATATATTTACATATATTTTCATTATGGTTCACAGCAGAAGCAAAATTTACAGTTACAAAGTAGCAACAAAAATAATTTTATGGTGGGGGTAACAATAGCATAATTAATTGTATGATTGAGTCACAGCATTAGGAAAGTTGAGAAGCACTGATTTAAAATGTTCCAAACAAAAGTATTATATAGGATCAACTAGTCTAATGACTCACTGCATGGTTACTCAGTATATTAAAGAAATTTTCAAATGATTGCTTTTCCAGTATATGGATCTAAAAATATATAAATTCACATGTAAGATTTTACTAATAGCTTTCATTCTTTTTATATGTTTGAGAGTTCTATACAGTTTATTTTTATCATATTGGTCTCCTTCCCCCAACTCTTTCCAGATCCTCTCCCTACCCAAATGCCCTCACTCAACTTCATGTATTTTATTTCTCTTAAAAGAAAAGCAAAAACCACTAAAAATCATGGAGTTCATTTTATGATGGTGAAGTTCTCTGGAGCACAGGGCCTGCTGATTTCTCCCTGTGTCCCTTTTCTTTGGTGAAACCTCAGATGACTGCATTAGTTAACTTTCCATGCATATACGATATGTATTAGCAGTCCACTTACAATGAGAGAAGGTTTGCTTTAACTCAGTAGCTTTTCGGCATGTGGTAAGGCAAGCACATCATGGTGGGAAGAACATGGTAGAGACGGGTCTCTTATTTCACAATAGTCAGAGATCAAAAAAGACAAAGAGTTTGAGGTCTCGCAATCCCTGGCAGGAAAGCATGCCCTTAGTAGACAGTTGAGTTCCATTATGTCCAATCTCTTACGTTGTTTTCCCTACTTCTAATAATTCCACAAGCTGGAAATTCACCCTGTAACACACAATAGTTTGGGGAATGTGGTGAATGGAGGAAGCCTGGAGTGAAAATGTAAAGAGCTGATGAAATCCTTAGTGAAAATTAACATGGACATGGCTACGTCAAGGAGGAAAGACTTAGACCATGGGAAATTGTAAAGCCTTCCCCATGTGGATCAGGNTCAAAATTAGCAAAGCCTTCCTTTGATCCCAGTGCAATTGTTAGCAGTGTATGCAAGGACTTGAAATCACAGCTTTCTCCNCCTAGATGTTTNCAGTTTAAGACTTAGATGTTTATAGCTTTCCTACAGATACCAACTCCTCCCTTCTGTGCTACATATTATAAACAAGATGAGGTTCCAGGTTACTGTGCAGTTGGTATGACTTCCTCAGATCTTGCACAGCCCACTGACTCAAGATATTCTGTGTCCCTGTTTTTGTCATTTCTTTAGTTTATCATTTCTGTATTCTCTCACCACGCCAATCTGGTTTCCAGGTCTAAACCCTATGGGCTGCCAGGGAACGGGGTAGGGATGTGGGGTAGGGGTGTGAGGTAGGGGTGATACATAGTCAAAATTGGAACTGATGATGCAAGAGATACTTGTCAGGGATAGAGTGATGCTCAATGGTTAAGAAAGAACTTTTGTTGCTCTTTCAGAGGACACAGGTTTTATTCTATGCCTTTACAAAGCAACTCTCAGGTGTAACCCCAGTTTCAAAGAACCTGGTGCCTATTTCTGGCTTCTGTGGCCACTAGTCAACATATTGGGAACATAAATATATGTGGGCTTTAAACATACAGATCATACAGATACAACATAAACATTTTAAAAACAAAGAAAACTTAAATTTAATGGAATACTCTTGTATTATCAGTATTCTATACATCAATTCTAAAGTCTCTTGTTTTTAAAAATAATGGACTATGGGAGTGTGCTTTAATGTATCATACTTTTGTTTGGCTCCCCAAGAAATGAAAGACAGGTAAAATGTGCGTGTGGTTGTTTCACTCCTTTTCCTTCTGAGTGGGTCATGACATAAAAATTTATAGCCAATAAAATGAATTGGTTCACCTATCCCACTTCTTTTGTATAATTAACAAAAATTATAATTTTGCCAAATGAATGTATTCCCTATATGTCCCTGACAATCACCATTTCAATGTTCTCTATTAAGAAACAGCTGAATTAAAAAGTGGGTTTGTGTGGATTATTAAGAAAATAGAAAGTTGAAAAGCAATATAATTGGTTTTTCTTTCTGTGAGATTTCTAGGTCCCACAGTCAGATGAGACTATTATCTGCTCTATTATTTCCCACATCTTATCTTTCTTCCCATACAATCATCAATTAACAACGTTTGCTTTTGTATTTTCAAGACATTAACATTTAGAGTCTGTCTAACAACCTAGGTCATTGAGCCTCCCAAACGTTGGGTGTAGAAACCTCAAGATTTTTGGAATTGATGGATATTTTTTATGATGGGGATTTGTTGATCAAGTTGTCAGCATGAGTCAAATTCTACCTAGCTTAAAAAATGAAAGTCTGAATTCCTAATATCTAAACAGTGAATCACTTTGAAGTATTTTTCTGAGTGCCAAATCAGTAGGCTGTGTCTGATGTTTTCCCAAGAAAGTTAAGGAGTGAATTAGAAACAATGGAGGGAACTAAATTGTGCCTTAGGAGCAAGGCTAAGAAGCAGTGTTTCCCATTCACTAAATGTAGATTACAAGGATAGAAAGCTTGCTTCATGTCTTAGTTACTTTTCTACTGCTGTAATAAAACACCATGACCTAAGCAACTCATAAAAGAAAGCATTATTTTGAAGCTTATGATTTCGATTTCAGAGGAATAGAGATGATGATGGCAGAGCAAAGGCATGGCAGCAGTAACAGGTGAAGGATCACCTCTTGATTCACTATTTGGAGGCAGAGACATTGGAGATGGCACAAGTTTTTTAAAATGTGAAAGCCTGGCCTCTGTGACCCACCTTTTCCAACATGGCCAAACTTCCTAAGTCTTTCTAAATAGTTACATCAACTGGGGACCAAGTATTTAAACATATGAGACTATGGGGGCTATTCTCGTCAAACCACTAACCCCTTAAAGGCTTTTTCTCTTGCTCAAGAACATTTATTTGAGCAAAGAATTCTGTGTAGACTTAGACTCTTGTAAAATTAGTTATCAGTGCTGCTTGAGTAAGAAAAAATATGATTGGAGGGATCAGCAATGGAGAATCCTCATAGATTCACATTTACAAGAAAAATGTATCTTGATGCATGGTGATTTGTTCCTGTAAACGCACCAGTTGTGTCTGTGAGGCAGGTAGTTTGCCATGAGTTTGAGGTTTTCTTCAAATAATACATTCTTTGATGGGATGTAAAA
>LZPO01089043.1:0-13616 GCA_001675575.1 Neotoma lepida
AAATGCAAAGAACATAGAGGAGAGAGAAATTTTAAAAGTGTAAAAAGTGATAAAATTAAAAAAACATAAAGAAAAGAAAAATCCCTGACACAATATTATGTTATGAGACAAGGAGCCTCCAAGGATGTCATTGAATTTGTTTTCTGTTGGCTGTGCAGGTGGCCTACACTTAAGAGTATCTTGTTTCCCGGCCGGGCGGTGGTGGCACATGCCTTTAATCCCAGCACTCAGGAGTCAGAGGCAGGAAGATCTCTGTGAGTTCGAGGCCTGCCTGGGCTACCGAGTGAGTTCCAGGAAAGGCACCAAAACTACACAGAGAAACCCTGTCACGAAACAACCCCCCCCCAAAAAAAATAGTATCTTGTTTCCCCAGTGAGACTTCCTTAGAGAAAACTGAGTTTTCATTTGCAAGTAGTTATCAGTTGGAGGTAGCTTCTGGGTTAGGGATGGGGTTTGTGTCCACTTTTCCTTTTAGCTCTAGGACGCCATCTGGGGCAGACTCATGGGGGCCCTGGGCGTGCTGCCTCAGTCTCTGTGAGTTCACATGTGCACCAGGCCTGCTGTGTCTAGAGGTCTTTGTTTTCTTTTCCATCCCTTCTGGCTCTTAAACTCTTTCTGCCTCCTCTTCCAAAGGGTTTCCTGATCCCTGAGGAGAGGAATTTGAAGGAGACTTCTCACTTAGATATGAGTGTTCCAACTTCTTACACTCTATGGATATTGTCTGGCTGTGGGTCCCATCTGCTACAGGAGAAAGCTGCCTGAGCAAGGCACTGATCGGTAAGTATAGGATAATTTCATTAGGAGTCATTTAGCTGTGTTCCTTGTGTAGAACAGTAGGATTTGATTTTATCCTAGGCCCTTGAGAATTTTTAAAATATGGACAAATGACTATAAGGATATGCATATCCACCAGCAAAATTGTTTTCATGGGGAATGACAATAAGATAGGTTTAATTACAAATTTCCATGTCAACACCAAATGTCTCTCTACACCAGTAGGTAAATGTGGCCCCATAAGTTCTGTGTAATGATTTGCACATAACTCAAGAAGACTTACTAGATAGTCTATCTTAAAGGAAATAATTGGCTTTTAAAAATTAAAATTGGTGGTTAATATGTTAGGAAGAGAAGTAGTCCTTAGAAATATGAGAGAAATCATGTGAAGGCTGAAGACCAATCAGTGTCTTAACAAAACTTTTACACCAAGATAAGTTATAGATTGAAGATATGTATACATATGGAAAAAGCTGCAATAATTAAGTTCATATGTGTCCTTTGTAACTCATGTGTCTGTGTCTACGTGATGCCAAGGATGATGGAAGAAAGAGGTGAGTAGAATTATAAGGAATTGACACACTAACACCTCTCCTACTACCGATTTGGTACAATTGGGAAAATCGTTCTCATTGTTCATACTCTTGTAGAGGGAGATGGACAAGGCACAGTTACTGTGGTAAGCCAATATGATTTAGGAATAGAAGAGAGTAAGATGGAGCTTAAACTAGAGTTGCTAGGGAGAACATGATACTGAGACATCAGAATGAGTAATCCCGAGAAGCATGTGGACAGTCACAGAGTCTAAAGGAGAAAATCCTTCTAACCAGAGGAATGGTTGCAAATAACTTTTCTATTGCTGTAATAAAGCACCATGAACAAAAGTTTATGGAAGAAATGGTAATTTCTGTCTTACAGTTCCAGAAGTGTAAGAACCCATCATGGTGAGAAGGCTTTGGCAGCAGCAGGCATGGTGAAAAGAGTAGGAAGCTGAGGACTCGCATTCTCAACCACAAGCATGAAGCAGAGAAAACTGGGAGTGGTATGAGGCTTGAAGCTCTTAAAGCCCTCGACCCGTCGCAAACTTCCTCCAGCAAAACCAAACTACCTAAACCTTCTCAAATAGCGCCTCCAATAGGGAACCATGACATTTCTCATTCCCACCCCTACAGCTGAGGGGATCGCTCAGTGGTTAAAGTATTTGCTGCCCAAGCAAATTGAAGAAGCAGAATTTGGATTCCCATAACCTACTTAGAGGCTTAGTTGGCAAGGTAGACCACCTGTAACTCCAGAACTCAGAAGGCAAGAAAGAGATCTCTGTTGCAAACTCAATCAACAGATTAGTCACATTGAAGAGCTGGGTTCAACTGAAAGACATTATGTTAATGGTGAAGGGCAGGAATAATCCAGGAAAACTGCTAACATCAACCTAAGGCACAGATACCTGTTGTTGGTTGTTTTTACTCCATTTTCCCTTCACTCTTTTGGGGGGCCTGCCACCCAGCTCCCAAATAAATCACACACAGAAACATATTCTTATTTATGAATGTCCAGCCTTAGCTTGGCTTGTTTCTTACCAGCTTTTCTTAACTTTAAAGTATACCATCTATCTTTGGCCTCAGAGGCTTTTATCTTTCTCTATTGCTGTGTCCTTTTTCTTTCCTTCTTACTCTGTGTCTGGCTGTGTAGCTGGGTGGCTGGGTGGCTGGTTGGCTGGCCCCTAAAGTCCTCCTCCTTTTCAAGTTCCTTCTTCTTTCCCTCCCAGATTTCTCCTTCTATTTATCCTCTTTGCCTGCCAGCCCTGCCCGCCTATTCTTTCTCCTGCCCCACTATTGGCCATTCAGCTCTTTATTAGATCATTAGGTGTTTTAGACAGGCAAAGTAACATAGTTTAACAGAGTTAAACAAATGCAACACAAGTAACACATTTAAAATAATATTCTACAAGAGATACCACCCCCACACAGGTGCCCACACATATCCAAACATGAATACACACACACACATATGTGTGTGTGTGTATTCATGTTATATATATACATATATATTCATATGTGTGTGTGTGTGTGTGTGTGTGTGTGTCCCATATAAACATACACGCAAAGGGGAAGAGAATATTCTGAGCAGAAACAAACACTCCCTAGTGCAAAAGCATTCATTGTGGTGGTATTTTATCTATGTCCCCCAATAAAATTTATCTGAAGATCAGAGGAACAAGGTCAGCCACTAGCCTTGCAAAATTAACACATGCCCTTAATCCTATCACTTAGCAAGCAGGGTCTGTCTGGATCCCTGTGAGTTCTAGATTACACTAGGAACAGTCAAGCATGGAGACACACGCCTTTAATCCCAGCATCAACCACAGAATTCTGGAGGTCTATACAGACAGACAGGAAGTGACAAAAGTGGGCCATAGGAGGAAGTGATGTAGCTAGGCTGAAAGAGCCAATGAAAAAAACAAAACAAAAAGAGATATAAAAGTAGAGGTAAAAAAAAAAAGTGGAGGTCTCTCTCCATTTTGGAAGCAGCGGCGGCAGCCTAAGGTGAGTCTGGTAGCTGTTCCTAATTCCTCTGATCTCTGTCAGACTTTCACCCCATCTCTGCCCCTGTGTTTTATTTAACAAGACTATTTAAAAAATCCGTCTTAAAATTCATATGAGTGGTTGCCCCTCACAGAGAAATCACAAAGAGATTAGTGTCACTGGAATACAATAAGAAATAAAGATAATAAGCCATTCGATATAAAAGTTAATAAGCAGATAAACATCTAAAATCTAGTGGGCTTTGAATAAGAATGAAGTGGAACAAGATTGTAAGCCAGAGAATAATGATGTCATCATCTATTTTACATGAAAATTCTAGTTTCCCAGGAAAGATCAACCTATGTGAAACACTTATAAACTAGGACAGGTCCTGGAGAATAATCATAATAGAATACATGTGACTGCATACTAAGGACACACACAATTATTTAAACCTAAGAGTTCCCTCTGACAGGACACAATACAATCTTCTGAGCTGGNTAAAATGAAGCCTTAGTTTTGTTCTAAGAGCCAGTAAGTGGGAGGACTTGTTTCTTTCTTGAATCAAATGTAGAGCCTCCACTGCTTTGGGAGATGCTCTTGCTCAAACTTTACAATGTCTAGAATCAAAGAGGGACCATCCAGGTACTCATATCAGTCATCCTCTGCCTGCTTTGAACCAAAAGAAAAAGTGCATTCTCTCTTCACCTTTATTTTGATTGGTAGTTACTTCACATCACATCACTAAACTACTTCTGAAGGTCACCAAAGAATTTTTAGTTGTTGAACCCAATAGACATTCCTCAGCCTATACACCTTCAGTCTCTCAACATCTCATCTAAGTACTGTTGGTAGAACCTAACTAGTTAGCCTATCTTTCCCACATCTACACCTTTCCTGTTTAACATTTTCTAACTCCATGGCCTTTCTAATATGCCTCATGCATATACATGCCTCAAATCTTCCCAGGAGAATCGTGTCCTGGACCTACACATGAACCTGGTTTCTGCATCTAAATATGTTTAAGCATTTCAGAATTCTAGTCATCCATATACTTTTGTTTCTATCATTTTAGTAAACACTATGACTTGCACAATTTGCTAAAAAACCTAAAACACACTTTATATTTGTTTTTTTCTCTCATGCCTCAAACTGAATCCATCAGAAAATCATTTCTCACTTTTTTTCCTCAAATCCATATACTCCTCAGCGTGTCCATGACCACTATCCTGCTCCAGTCATTATATCTCAACAACGTAATTTCTTACCCAGACTGAGTCCTGAATTTTCTGTACAATAGCTACAGGAATTTAGTGACTTTTCATTCTTATATTATTTTTCCACAGCAAGTGCAATACATGGCCAGGTGTGCAGCATCGAACCTGTAATCCCAGTGTTGGGAGTCAGAGACAGGGAGATTTCAAACCTCACTGGTCAGCCAGACTAACTAATCAAGAAGCTCCCAGTTCAGAGAATGACCTTGTCTCAAAAACCTCAGAGAAGAGTAATGGAGGAAGACATTCAATATTGACATATGGCCTGCACAGGTACACACATAGGCATGTACACACACCTCAATACATGCACACACAGATGCACACACATGTCTATCTACAACACACATACAAAGCAATATAGGAATTGGAATATTTTATTCATGTTAAATAAAATACATCTTGAATAAAACAGAATGACTATCTTTCTTCTATGGAAGAGGTAACTATATGACATTTAACATAAGTGAGGTTTGCATACTCCACAAGGAAATACTAGGATATAAAATAAGACTCACATACCAGTGATTTCTTTAAGGCTTAGAGAATTGAGAGTAATTTTAACCAAGAAGTATTCCACATAAAAGATGTTCGGAGTAAAGGAGACATACAGCAAAATGAGAAGAAAAAAAACAGTTGATGAAGTACATTATGAGTGTGGTGAGTGTTCAACCACCATCTTTTTTTATGATGAAAAGGCTTCCCAATGGGATCAATGCAATGTCTGGTACTGACATTTTTTCCCATTGTTTTAACAGTTGACAGAAATAAAGGAGACATCAAAANAAATGTTTGCAAGGATTCTGTTGAGCNGAGGAGGGTAGATGGACATCTCTTTAGAAAAATGACAATAGCCTGGGTCATTCATCTCACAAATGTATGTCATTAATCAAGGTGAAGACAGTGAAAAAGAACAAGGATCAAACCAAATCCAAGGGAAAGTGGAAATGGTACTTGGCTGAGAGGGAAAGAATCTGAACACAACAGATTAATCTCCCATTAGTGGACAGTGTGACCTTGCACAAGTCTTTGAGGTTCTGGATGTTTTTGAGGTAGATGAACTATCTCAACCNCAAAGTCCTTTGAATTCATTTCTTCCAAAATTTATAATTCTTATCTCAGCATTGGAAGCATGATGTTGTGCTGGTGGTGGATTGGTAGAGTTATTTTCACATGCAGAAAAGGCACAATGCTGTCAGATGCATGAGAGAAATAAGCATTAGAGGTGTCCCCTCACAGAATGTTCTGAGCCACTGACTGATTACCACTCAGAAGTTCACATTTATATCATTATATGACTTATGCTTTTGGAACTTAACAGTTCTTTGCTTGAGGACAGAGGGAATTCAATTCTTTGTACACAATCTGAAATAAGACATGGAAAATTTATTAGCATTTATAAAATACCTAACATATATGTACTATTTTAGAAGTTTGAGAGTATTGTTAAATTGAATTTAAAAGAAAATATATATCAAAATTAATAGGGACTGGCAATTTAAAATCTTACAAGGTTTTGAATAATAGATTATGTTATAATTTAAAATAAGATTTTATTTTTAATCCAAGGTATTCTCTGCTGTAAGAATGTGAGTCCAAATAATAAGTTGGGCAATACACTGATCTCACAAATAATACAGCAGGTTAAAACAAAGTTTTTCAGCTTTACCAGAAGGTACCACTCTCTGAACAATGGAGAAGTAAGCCATTACAGGGAACATACTAAAACTATTATGTATAGAAATAGTGTGCACTATATCATAAATGGATTCATCTAGCAGGAGGAACTTCCATCATCGAATGAAGCCCTTGGTAAGAGATTAAATAACTACAGTTGTGATAATGCACATTGACCTAACAGCTCCTGCACTCAAGGCTCCACAGTAACTGCTTAACGTTTCCCATTCCAGAGCATCCTCAAAGTAAATCTGAGAATTAGGTTAGTATTGTCCTCCTTTTGCACTTAAAGAAACTGAAGCTATGAAAGATTGGATAATTTTCAATGGTAACAAAGGTAATATGGAGCAAAATAAAAAGTAAAATCCATATCCTTCTGCGTCCAAAGCCAAGGCTGATTCAGTTACTTTAAGCTGCATTAATGACCCAAATATCAGTATTCAGAGAAGTTGTGCAATAGAAGCAAGTGGAAAGTGGTTATATCATAAAGCACAGTATTCATGAAGGAATTCTTGAAGCAAACATGATTTAAGATGACTGAAGAATGGAACTCATTACTCCTGTGGTGGTGGAGCACCACATTGCAACTTTTTATCACAGTGAAGAAAGCATTCATGTATAAACTCCAAATTACCCAGTAATCAAAGGAAATTGTTTGAGGCATATTCTTATATTTAAGTAAGAGTATGGGTGCATTGTTTCAAATTTTCAAATACTATCCATCTTATATAAAATGGTATTGTTATACTCTGTAAAGGTAGGGACATTTTAGAGTTCTCTCTTTTTTCTTGAGGCAGAGCTGTTGTATTGAACTATTTCATCTAACAGACGTGTGTGTGTGTGCGTGTGTGTGTGTGTGTGTGTGTGCATGTATGTGTGTGTTGTGTGGTATGTTTGTGTGTGTGGTGTGTGTGTGATGTTTATGTGTGTGTGAGTGGTGTGTATATGTGTGTTTGTGGTGTATGTGTGGTGTGTGTGTATGTATACAAACTGAAGCTCTTTAATAGTGAATGATAGTCTTAACTTTGAATGGATCAATATTGCCAAAGTCCCCTATTGAGAAGAGGAAGGTGAGTTCATTGTTTGTCATGGTAAGGAACTTGGTGAGATTTCAGAAGTAAAGTTTGGGTAGGTTTTGTTTGTAGTGTTTGTGTGTGTGAGACAAAGACTCTGCAATCTTGTTTAAGGTGATAAATTAGGATGATTGAATTTAGAAAGGTGAGTATAATGGACAAACAGTCTACTGCTTAGCTACATCCTACTAGACTTCCACATAAGTCTTAATGGAGAGTTTCATGAATGTCTTCAGAAGCCAATAGCCAATGTGACTACTAAAAAGATCTGTTCTTTTATTTTAACAGACTCACAAGGGACACAAATATGTGCTTAAAAAAAGAGTACTTGCCTCATCTATTTATGATTCAGGCTTCAATCTCTAGAACTATGAAAAAACAAATAAGTAAATGAATGAGTACATAATTAATAGATTTGGGGTAGTTCTTGCAATAGACAAGAGTTATTTGTAACTTTGGTAAAATCAAGCAAAGGTAGGAACTTGCATATATGTAGATAGTTTTCATTCCAAAATCATTAAAATAGAGAATTATTTTAGTTGAGCATTTATTTCTTTCTAAGACATCAATTATTTTATATTATTTTATAATTGGTTAATTATTAATCTTAGCAAAATAATAAGAGCTTTGATGAATTTTTTCATGCAGTATAATTGAAAATCTTTTTTTTTTTCTGAGACAGGGTTTCTCTGTGTAGCCCTGGCTGTCCTGGAATTCACTTTGTAGACCAGACCATGCTGGCCTCAAACTCACAGAGATCTGCCTGCCTCTGCCTCCCAGGTGCTGGTATCAAATGCATGCGCCACCACCACCCAGCATGATTGAAAATCTTTATGGTCATAGAAGTTTCCATTAAATTCTGCTCAGCAATGTCAATAATTGGTATTACCAACTGAGATTTTTGTGATGTTTAAATAATTATGATTCTCACATTCTCATATAGAGAATTTAGTGAAACAAGAATTCGTGAAAAAGGCCCTTCTGGGGGGAAAACATTTAATTCACTACATTTAAATCTATCTGCAAAACTAATAAAAATCATTTACTTTACTAATGAATTGGTACACAGGGAGAACAGGCATATTTTAATAAATCACTACATATACAGTACAAATCAAATGGATTGAATGGCCCTCCATTAATCTCCATCGTTAGCTGAAAATAACATTAAAAGGTTAATGCGGTAAGAACCATCAAAGACATACTTCAGCACAGCAGAGGCAAAGAAAATGGGATTAGACGTTCTCACTACCTACTTCATCTCAGTAAGTGTCAACAAGAGAGTGGGATTTGAGCTAATCTTAGAGGAGATAAATAGTGCTTCTAAATGAGAGAATAGACTCAGTGGTTGTTTGAGGCATAGTGAGTGAAAAGCCAAAGCAATGAGATGAAGCTAGACCTGGTAAGAATTTACTCTCATCCCTATTTCTTCTCAATTTTCTTGAGAAAAATTTCTTCTTCTATTTTCTTGGCCTACAAAGGGTAATCTAAATAAATAATTGCCTTCAATCTCTAATGCTCTCAGCTGTCTCTAAGGGCGGCTGAAAATTCCTATGTCAAAGATGGAACGAATGGGTTGTGTGTCTGGGTTAATTTGGTCTAGTTAATAATGAAGGTTTGTTCATGTGCTAAGAAAATGCCACTTTGAGAATATCCTGTTTATCATATTTACACGTCAATGGTTTATTATTCAGAATTTTAAGTCATCTTCCAAATGCTAAAACCACTCTGTTTTACATGAGTTCACATATTGTGCATTTGTGTTACAAACACACAAACTTCAAGTTGCTTTACTGCTTATGAAACACTGTTTGTTGTTGTTGTTGTTCTTATGCCCCCCCTTAATTGTCTGTGTATCATCAATCTTTTCCCCTTGAAGGTAAATGTTCATATAAAGTTAGAAACTTTTACCTAGGCTTAAAAATATCAGTAATATTCCAGAAAGAAAAAAGAAGCCACCTATAGTTGACCTAAAATTCTTATACTAAATGCTGTGTTCATTTGGTAGTCTAGATGTTTGGGTTCTATTTTCTTAGGGGGTAGCTCTTACCTGTCACATATCCAATACATATAAAAGTAGCATGTATGCATGACCCATGTAAGAATGAACTCGAAGTGTGTTGTATCTTCAGATTCCACATGAGGAGTTATCTTGAATGANCTATTTTTATTTTGCTTTTTTATTCCTTATATTGGGCAGAAATTACCTAGATTATGCCAGAAGCAAGGCATATAGCTACTATTCATCAGTTCCACGGCCTCAGTGATCCTCACCAGAGCAAGATCTCTGTAAGATGAGGATGGAAAGAGCCTTGAGGAAGTTTCAATATGACCTCTCAGCTGGTGGCACTACTTGTACATATGAAACCTCTTTTTGACTCTAAGACTTTCCTCAGTATTTGTGTCTTTTCTCTATTAGGTGATGGAAGGCACTCTGTCCATATGAACTCTGAAAACTAAGAGGAGGATACACACTAGGTCATTGGTTAGCAGGTGCCTGCACTGATCATTCTGGGACCTTTCTCACCTCACTTGTTCCATTTAAGATAATAATAAATCAACACTCTGGGTCCTTCTCTGTGAGAGAAAAATAAAGATTGTGTACAGAATGGGAGAAAATGGAAACTGCATTTATAGTCACCTGTGCACATTCAGACCCTATGCGTTGTCATATCTGTATTCTCACGTTTCCTGACTAAACAACGTGCTGAATTTGGGAGTCTGTGGCAACTAACGCTCTGGAACAATATTAAAAGAATAACATTTATTGGAAGTCAGGAAGCTGTCTGTCCTTCACTTCCTTGTGTCATTAAAAGTAAAGGAATGTTTCATATTAATCTCTGCACATTTCCTCTGAGTCCAATGCTCAACAGTCTTATTTATTTCTTTTATTTAACCAATAAATAACTTGCAAAAATCCAATGAAACAAATGACATGGCCAACTTTTGACATGAGTCATGACAATGTCATCTATAAAGTTCACTCTTGAAAGCTGTGTAACTGATCTTTTTTATTTGTGGAAATCATATAATCATTTAAGTTTACAGTTCTGTGACAGGCCACATTCATAGCCAACCTAGGACAAATAAGACTATGTCTTTTAGAGCCACCTGAACAGTGATGATGTAAAAGTTAGTCATAGGAAACCATGTTATGAGAGAAATGCCATTTATTTAGAAGCCAAGAATGGCAACTTGATTGAGAAATATTACACTTAAAAGCAATAAAATACCATCTCCTGCTTTTGAGAGTTGTCTTTTTAAAGTGTACTATTGAATTTGTATTTTTTACAACTTGCTGACAAACAGGGAGAATTGGAAAAAGTCAAGTTAGCAGAGTAGGCACTCATTCATGCACGTCAAGAGCTTAATGGCCACAGTCAGTTTGCTTCCTTCCCAGAGAAAGGTATATCCCTAACTGGGCTGTTTCTTGTGTGTCAATAACATAAAGGAATACAGTAACTCGAAATATTTTAGTTCTGTCCCAACCAATGAGAATTTGGACATTTAAAGAAACTCTGGAAAGAAACCACTGAAAGCCACCAAGTAAGTATGCTCTATTTGCATAGGACCTCAAAGGAGGGAGTGACTCAAGTCCATTTAGGCTCTTCCAGCCTTTGGAAGATGATCAAATGAGTTTTAAGTATCTTTGTATAAATAATATAATCAAAGCTTGCTGACTTCACTTCAATTATATTCATTTCTCAACAGCATAATTGGTATCACATTTAATTTTAATAATCTTCTGAAACTATGGTTTCTTTTGTGTTCCTAATTGTGGTAGAGTTATTTAGCAGACAAAGGCTATTGTCATCTTTTCTTTTCCCTTCATCAAAAAAAAGTACTCAGTTTCAGCTTGTTCATGACAGAGAATAGGATGCCAACTGATTATTACTCATTCTTTTTAAAAGTTCTATTAGGAAGTTCACATGAAAGAATATTTTGATGGTAATAAATAAACCATGATAACCAGTTAGCTGAGTTATCAGGGTCACCCTAGGCTAGTATGTGACCTTAAGAGATATTTCTTGATAAAAATTGCTGTAAGTTGTTTGTGCTTGTATCTTATTGACTGGCTGTCAGTTACAGCATCTAAAATAACTGCTGGGTTGTGATTTTTGATACTGAAGAGGTCCTGATTTAACATCTGTTCTTGTTTTGGTTTTTGCTTTTACTTCTGAGCTCTATACCGTGAAATCCAGTCTCAAAATACAATGAAAATAAAACCAAAAAGGAATAAAAGAAAGGAACAAGTTGAAGATACTTTGCAACTATAAGATGAAATGTATAGTTCCCAGTAAAAATGAAAGGCCTCCATTCATTTCCAAGATTGACTAGAGTTGTGTAGCAACTGTAATATATATATATATATATAAAATATGTATAATACAACACATATATAACAGCATATATAATATGGCATATATTATATATTATATTATATCATAGATCACATTATATATTACAGCATGTACAATATATATTAAAATATGTGTATATTCTCATCCACTTCTCTCTCGCTGGGCGATCCATGTGTCCCTCCTAGGTTCCTCCCTGTAGCTGTAGGTTGCAGTCTGGTTATCCTTTGCTTCACATCTGGGACTCTCCATGGGAGACCTTGTATTGGAGGAGGTGGGATTGGAGGTGGGTTGAGGGGGGGAGCTGGCAAGGCGGGAGGAGGGAGAAGAGGGGGATCTGAGGTTGGTATGTAAAAGGAGTGGAAGATCTTTTTAATGATAAAAAATAAAATAAAAAATGATTAAAAAAAGAAAAAATATGTGTATATTATAGCATATACTATATGCAGTACATACGCATTATATATATTAAACACTGAGAAAACAGGTCAGTTGGTAAAGTGCCTGGCATATAAGCACAAAGACAGAGGTTTGACCCCAGGTAGGTGTGGTGGTATGCATTTGGAATCGCAGTGCTGAGGATTCAGAGACAGGCACCACTCCAGTCATCCAGGGAATGCCTTGGTGACTTCCAAGATTTTCTAGAAAGAGTACTAATGGGCAAGTTTTCAAGGTTATGTTGTTTAATTAAAAACTATAAATTATAAAAGTCTGATTAAGATCGTTAAGAGATAGGAAGACACAAAACCAGGAATAAGGCACTGTCCCTCTCAGAAATAAAGCTTCTATCTGCCATCATTCCTTTAGGTACATATAGTCTCTGACCAGAAGTCCTCCTCAGGATCCAGTGTGTCAGATGATCTGGGGGCAATTTCAGTTGTCTGTGGAAAGGGGTGGTATCTGTCTTTAAGACCCAAAGGCTTAGTATCAGTCACTACTGCCTACCCAGTGATCGCCATCCACATTTGGTGGCTGTGTGCAGTGCAGGGTCCTTCATACTTTTTTCAGTCCTTGAAGATGAAGAGAATATCAACTAGTAGCTGTTCCTGAGGAGGGCTGGAGAGATGGTTGACCCAACAACATCACTGGAGTGAGTAGACCCGTAGATCTTACTAAGAGAAAGTAGCTTTGCAAGGCAGCATGGTGAAGAAAACAAGCCTGGGTGACAGATCTGAAGGAGCCTCACTGGTTGACAGTGATTTGGTTGACGTCAGGCACTGATGTAGTTTCTTGTTATCACTTAGTTTAGCATGACTGTCAACCAATATTCATTCCTTAACAGAAATACTGATGGAATAGCCTGTCTTCTGCTTTAACTGCAGTACAGTTCTAATTCTGATGCCTTAAAAGCTTTTGTGCCTCTACTAAATGTCCAAGAGAATTTGTTTCCCAACGGTCAGCACATTCCTAAATGCTCTGACCAATGGCTCTATGTTTCCATATCTGCGCTTATTTCTAGGAGAGAGCATTGCCTTTCAAAAGTGGTACAAGGAACATGGGGACACCTAACTCACATTAATACTGCACAAATGAGATACCACCTGTATTAATAATGATCCAATGGAAGAACATGAGTTTACAGATTTTCTCTTATAGTGTTAAGGAACATGTATTTTCTGTAACATTTCCGCTCTACTAACCCTTTTTCTATGACTAGATGGTACTTTATGCTCTCTGTAGCTGTCCCTGGCTGTCAGAATTCTTTGTCAGACATTCAATACTGTCTTTTCCCTATGTTTTGTCTTCTGTAAGAACTGGAAAAGAGACAGACTTCAAATGTTAAGGTACCTCTATATTTGTCCTAACATAACACTCTATCCCTGTAGTGATTCTAATAGCATCCCCCAGGGATGTGCATTATTTCAGCTAATAACCAAAATGGAGCCATATATATCAAGTATCCTAATGGAAAGGTAATGCCTATTGTTCAAGGGTTAA
>LZPO01089046.1:0-11024 GCA_001675575.1 Neotoma lepida
GGTCTACGCAGAAAACCAATCACAGATATCTGAGTCCAATTCTAAAAATGTTTTGAAACATTGGGAGTGACTGTTCCAAGATAGAGAGTTGCCTGGTGGATTCGTCTGCGCTCACTCAAGACCTGGATGCTGTACTCGATCAATAAACTCAGAGGTGACATGGTTTCCTTGCCCTCTCCTTCGTTATGAAAGGGTTAATTACTGAACATCATCACAGCTCATTCGACCATCTCTGTCTCCTCTTGGCTCAAGATAAATAAATATTCCAGGTTATCACATACGCAGGGGTGGATACAGCTAACACAAGGCGATGGGGCTCTCATTACACNATTTATACTAGCAAGGGAGACATGATCAACTGTCTGTGTCAACTGCCAAAGAGCTCAAGAATAATTTTTAAATGCAGGGAGTATTTCTCCAGGGCTTTGATATTTTTTGCCTCTGGGTTTCTTCCACCTTCACTAGTGTGCCAAGCTGTGCCACCACTGATTTACTTCTCTACAAGCAGTACTCCATCAATGTCCCCAAGCTGCCACTGCCACCAAGCTTTCCCTGTCCCCAGGCATCTTGCTTACAGAAGGAAATTATTCACTTGCTTGTATGCTACATGCAAAACAAACTATTTTTAGCTGTTCATATCTATCACCTCATTTTGCTATCAGGGCTTGGTTGGGGAAGGCAGAGAAGGACAAAGGGGTGGTAAGCTTTACCTTAAAAAAAAGAGTTACAAGCTTGCTGGCTGTGACACAGGTTATCATAGGCAGTGACAAAGAAATGTGCAGGCTGTTCTAGTGGCTGTCACATGAGCTTTGTCTTGTTCTGCCAGGTAGTAATGCAAAGTGGACAGTCAATGATGACGGTGGCATGCACACAATTTTTCTTGTCTACTCTGGATAGGCTGTGTAGAGTTCCTGCTACAGATGCACCTGACTTTTAAAAAGGAATAGAATCTCTTAAATTAATTTTCTGATGGACTCCTAGAATGCTCAGGTATCAAAATCCTAGATTTCCTTTTTAGGTTTTTATTATTTTCATAATGTTTACATTTGTGAAATGAGATTTCACTTACACATGATAATGCCTACACATCTGTTTAGGTACGGCTTTCTGATGCTAGCTGTCCTTGCTTTGTGTGAGTGCATATGTGTATGTACACATGTGGGTTTGGGGGTTTCTTTTGGTGTGGTGTGATGTGTGATGTGTGTGTGTGTGTGTGTGTGTGTGTGTGTGAGCCAGAGGTTAACATTGGGTATCTTCACCAGTCTCTTTTTATCAGGATCTCTCACTGAATCAAGAGTTCACTAATTTAGCTAGAGCGGCTGGCCAACAAACTCCAGGGACCCTCCTCAGCCTTGGGTTTACATGTGTATGTTGCTGCATTTGACATTTTCACATGAGTGTTGGGGATCTGAACTCAGCTCTCCATGCTTGCGTGGTGAAGTGCCCGACTGACTGAGTTATCTCTCTAGCCTTGGTAATACTAATTTTCATAATTATTTTCTAAAGTACATATTACACTTATAAAAATACAGAAAGGAAATATTGAGGCCAAATAAAGAATTTCAGTGTCTGGTTAAATATATTCTCCATAAGATTACTAGATGTAAAAGTAGCAGATATTTGAAAAAAACATAACATGGAAATCTGGCTTCAGAGGGGAAAGTCAGCAGGAACTGAGGTACTTTCAAGGGGGAAAAGAAAGTGTGCGTTCCTGTCAGGGGATATAGCGTGATGCAGGAGCCAAGGCTCTGAGAACTTAAGATACTGAAGTTAAGTAGCTAATAGGAGAGATGACTGCTAAATCGCCATGCTGCTTTCCTCAGTCATGCTATGGAACAATGGACTGAACCGGTTCAGAAGTCTCAGATGAGGCAGAATCAATAGGTAATGGTTCAGCGTGTCTATATTGGAGTAAGTAGACCTAGGTAAGAGATCCATGCAGACCAATAGAATCTGTACCCACATGAAGCTCAAGAAATTCCAATAGCCCAATTAAATCAGCAAATCATCTATGGGGGCTGGGGAGACGCCTCAGAGGTAAAGTGTTTGCTACACAGGCATGAATACTGAGTTCAGATACTTAGCACCCACATAGAAAGCCAGGCACGAAAGCTTACACATTTAATCCCACTGCTATGGAGGCAGACAGGAGAATCCATAGGACTTGCTGTCCAGCCAGTTTAGGCAATCTCTAAAGTCCTGTTTTAGTGAGAGAGTCTTTCTCCAAAAATAGGGTAGAGGGTGAATAATGAAAACACTAGTGTCAACTTGTGACCTCTGCAAATATGCACAAATATTCACACACAATAGCATACACAGATGCACACATACACAAACACACCCCCCACATGCACACACACACANAAAAATTATATGGGGTAAACCAACATAATCACTTTTCAGAAAAAATTTCATATTTGAGCTCTGGATGGAGGCTAGAAGATAATATACACATGAAGAGTCAGACGACTGAGGATGACACTGGTGCTTTATATATGCATGACAGTCCCAAGATTATGCTTCTAGCCCAGCTTTCCCCAGGTCTGCTCTTGCTACTTACTTGCCTTTGAGCCTCATCAGTGTCCCTGCTTCATCTCTGTTGTAACTCAGTGATGTTCATCTCTCCATCTTCCTCTGCCCCATGTCATTGATGTTAATGATCACATCCCAATGCTCCTTATTTTTGTTTGAAATACTTCTTCACAACCCTCACTCTTCCTCATTCATCAAGACTTATTCACTCATAAATTCAGTCTCTCAAATGTGAAGGTGCTCTGTGAGAGACACTCTATCCCTGTCTCTGCAGAGCTCATCATCTGGCAGGACAGGCAGACAGACATTGATAAATAAGAATGGTTATTTGTCAATAACAGTGAGGTTTAGGAGGTGTGCCATGTGGATAGTGCCTAGCCTAATGCAAGGGCATCCCTGAAGGGTTCCTAAAGGACAAGTTATCTATGTTCATAGGGAGAGGATGAATATGGGACAGCTGAGGCCAGCTTAAAACCATTAGAAGATTTCTNCTGAAATAGAACTTGGTTTAAGGGTTGTGTACTCTGAAAATTAGAGGTCCTCAGACTTCAGAACAGCTGAGTAGTAGAGCGCTTGNATAGAATGGGAAAATCTGAATTTTGATTCCCAGCAGCAAANAATAAGAAACAAAGATAAGAATGTTATCAATAATGGCAATGATGAGTATTGGGAGTACTTATATTAGTTTTCATTTCTATGTATGTTGGCCATGTTAGGATCCATCAAATATATGCAGAACAACATCTTCTCAAGCCCATAGCTAAGCCTATACTGTACATACCAGAAGAGTCTTTTCTGAGTCATAGTATTTTTAGAATGTTTGTGTAATTCTTTAAATCCACAAAAATTATTGTTAGTCTTGTTTAATACTAAGAAAAATTTAGTCATTTAAAGAAAAACTCCTAAAGGCATGTTAATGACTGTTGTGAAACTATGGTAGCCTTTCAGGGTGCTAGTGGAATTAGATTTGACTAACAGGTGAAGTCACACTGCTTTCAACGTGATCACATAAAAGCATTGTGTTGGATGGACTTGTAGTGATACACATATAATTCATCACAATGGTGCAGTGCTCTGGGGTCAATTCATGGAGAAATTCTTTGCTTTTTGAATTTGAATTGCTTCCTAGTTCTAACTTCTGACATTTCTGTATTTCTACTCCCCTATCTCTTAGTCAATGTCCCACTTCACTTTGATTTGTTTCAGTGTTTAGAAGATGGAAGACATTTTTTGATCATTGATAAACTCAATAAAAAATCTAGAATATGATAAGCTGGTCCTTCTGCATGCAACTAGCACACAGCTAGTAAGAGTGCACATATCCCTGGATGTAACTGCCATGATATTTGTATCTTTAAATAGCCAGCAGCAGAGATCTCTTTGATTCTAGAAACAAATCATGCACTTACTAATGATGAAGATTGGTGAGAAAGTTTTAAATCTCAACAACTTAGAGGAGAATAAAATTCAGAGGAAAAACCTTCACACAAAGTCACCACTAACACTCATGAGTTCCACTGTCACCTCTAATATCTATTACAGTTCCTTGTTGCTTTTAAGGTACAATCTAAAAAGATCAATAACTGAAGAGACTCTTAACAAGAAAAATGAATAGTCTGAGGTCTTTTCATTTTTATGTATTTTTAAGAAAGGAAGATTAAAAATAGAAAGTATTTTTAGAGTTCTTTGTAGGAACTCTATGGAAAATAAATACAAGGTTTATGATCTATTTTTTCCCTTCAGCTGTGTTTTTTTCTACCATTGGTCCCATCTCTATCTCCATCTCCATCCTCATCTGCATCTCCATCATCTCTGTTTATGTCACCTCCATCCTCATCCCCATCATCTCCATTTACACCATCTCCATCCTCATCCACATCCCCATCTCCATCATCTCCATCCTCATTCCCATCTCTATCTCCACTATATTCATTTACATCATCCTCATCCTCATCCCCATCTCCACCTCCATCCTCATCCCCCTGTCAACCTCCATTCTCATCTCCATCTCCATCATCTCCATTTACATCATCTCCATTTCTCTCCCTATCACTCTCCCTCCCCCCTCTACCTATCTTTATCTCTATCTCTCTCTATTTTTCTCTGTGTGTAATTTATTTATTTAAGATATATCAGAAACAATATGCTCTAATTTATGAGCCTGGCATCATTGAGCTGGTGTAAGAATTTCTAAATAGATACATACCATTCTAAATAGATAGATACACACATAGAGGAATCACATAGAGCAATTCAACAAGATTGGGTTTAAGGACATGTCGATATGTTAGCAGAAAGCTTAGAAATCTGAAAAAATATTTTTACAGTTTTGAAAAGCTTCTTTTTTTATAAAGTGTAGCATTTCTCTGCCCTTTTGAGCTTCTGAAGATTATTATATGAAGTTTATACTGCATGTGTCCTAGACTCTCGCCTTTGCTTCCTAAAATATTTCATCTTCCTCAGAAACACTCTCTTCAAAGTCGATTTATTTCTAACCCTTTCACACATAGCCAGGCACAAAGTGATGTGCTTTAACTTGAAGTTGCCAGTCGAAGGGTAGGAAGTGAAGCAAGTTTTATCTTCAACCTTTCTATCAGGCATTCTCAGGATTGAATTATTGACAACTGGTCTATAGTCAGGTTAGAAATGGTTGAGCAAGTTTAATTTAAAATATTTGTTCAATAATTTCCTTAGTTTTATGGAATAAACCACATTATTTTTTTCAAATGAATTGTTCATGTATGTATGTTTATCTGTATATGGGTAGGGAAGTTGGCACTCATTCCATAGTGCATGTAGAGATAAGAGGAAAACTTAGAGGAGTTTGTTATCTCTTCCCACCATATAGGTTCCAGGGATCAAACTCAGATCATGAGTNTTGGTGACAAGTATCTTTACCTAATGAAACATCATGTCAGCCACCATGTTTTCTTCTGAATCAGCTTTGTATTCTCTCTTCTATTATAGCTTTAGAAAATAAGTATGTACCTAAGACTTGATCCATAGCTATGTTCCATCAAGAGATCTGGACCACCACTGTAACTTCTCATATACACAACCTCTTCTACTATTTTAGTTGCNTTTCCACTTTAATGCACATTCAGAAACTAAGCCTGTAGTTACACTAACAAAACCTAATACAAGTGAGTCTGAGCTTGCAGCAGAACAAGGGATGACTAATTACTGAGCAATTTTTCTGTATCATTTATTTTAAAGATATCTTTTGTGCATTGAACCATTGGGTTAGGGACAATGCCTTGTANCTGGCACTATTCTGATTCTCTAATTTAGCTGAGGGAACCAGGAGTTGGGGGCTCAGACANTGCTGATTGCCTGTAAGAGGTAGCACTTTCCCCCTTGACACACACAAGGTAGAACTCTCAACTACTGAGCCATTTCTCCAGCCCTCTCTTTTATTTTCTTTGGTATCTTAAATGTTTAGGCATATAAAACAAAATCTAATTTGTAGATTGCTTTAGAAGTAACCATCCTTTGACCTGGGAAGCTAGCAAGATAGGCTGTCAAAACTCCTGGTTCAGTAGGGGTCTCCTNATGTCAGTGTGGGCATGTCTCAGTAGAGAGTGCTGACAGTTGTGNACTCTTCCTGCTCCCGCTCCCCGTCCACTTACTGGCTAACTGAGCCACTGGTTTCCAGTGTATCATTTGCATGTCATAGAGATTTGGGCAGATAGGAAAAATACCTCAACTTCTACTAACATTCTTGAATCTGTGAAGTGCACCTAATTATTTCTAAGCCAATTTCTGAAATCATGTCCTGAGGGAGGGGTGATGATTATGTAAACAGGATGGTTTAGAAGTCTGGCTTCTGTAATTGCACTAGGACTGCTCACACACTGTATTGTACTTTTGCAAAATCCACAACTGTTCAGATTGTAGAGAATGAGTGTGTGTGTTCAACCCCATCTACAATGCAATCACTATTCCTAACACTCAGACAAAATTACAGAAGAGACAATGGAAAGATTGAAGTTCAAAGTACCTGCTGTTAGGCAGTATCACCCAGACATGACAGTGTAGATTACTCTATGAAGTCTCAACAGTATGGNTACCCAAAAAAGACTATCATAATGACAATATTAGTTAATATGCCAATGTAGACATGGGAAATTGCACATGGTTCCACTCGTAAATGAAGAGCTATAGATGATTAGTAGCTGTTGGGAAAGGGAGAATCAGTCTCCACCCATCTAAGCTCCCACATAGTTTTCCAAGTCCAAGTGGTCAGTCCTGGACAGATGTTGTGGTGGTTTGAATAGAAATGGCCTTCATAGGCTCAGGGAGTGGCACATTAGAAGGTATAGCCTTGGTGGAGTAGGTGTGGCATTGTTGGAGGAAGTATGTCTCAGTTCAATTCCTGTTGCTTGTGGTATCTTAAGATGTAGAACACTCAGCTCCTTCTCCAGTACCATTGCCTGCATGTCACCATGCCCTTCCATAATGATAATGTCTAAACCTCTGAAAAACTGTAAACCACTTCTAATTAAATGTTTTCCTTGATAAGAGNTTATGTGGTCATGATATCTCTTCAGAGCAATAAAAACCCTAAGTAATAAGCTTAAATAGACTAAGTATGTTGTATACAACATGTACCTGTNTATATGTATATATGTACANATTATACATGTAACAATGCTAATTAAAGAAAAGATCATAATTTTGGGAGGGAGTGTCNATGGGAGAAATTGGATGGAGGAGAAAGGGAGAGTCAGGAGTGGTGTAGATGCAGTCCTCATGTATAACCCCCCCCAAAAAAAACCTACTGTAAAAACTTACCAATGCAATTACAGATTATTTTTGAAGGTCTTTAAAATGTGAAATGTTAGTGGGGCACCACATTGTATGTGCCATAGCTGTTGGTTCCCACATAGAATGTAGCCATAAATATTGTGCTAGTTATCATGGGATTTTCCCACATTCCCCCTTAAAACATAGAGTTAAGTGTCTGCCCTACCAAGAGAGAGATTTACAGGCTGGTTTATGTATTTATATTGAAGGGCATCCCTCCGTGTTCCTAGAAGCTACTCAACCTCAGTCTATGTCACTTAAAGAAGAAGAAAATGCTGGGTTTGCAATGGGAGCCTGCTGTTGTTTTGGTTAAGTCAGCATCTATATTATGAGATGGTAAAAACACTTTGATCAGATATTTGAGAAGCTAAATACTTTAAGAGTGGTGCTAGAGGAGAAGGCTACAAAAGGAAGTAGAAGAATGAGGGTACAGTCGCTGGGTAAGCAGATATGAAAAACAGATTAAAAAAAAAAACCCACAACAGAAAAATGGAACTTCCAAGTCTTTTCTTTGTGGAAGTCATAGAACTGTGAGATATTAAATGTCAGACACCAATCTAACAGCATCAGAAATCAATGCTATCGGTCCATAAAAAGGTTTGATTTAATTTTTCTCTTATAATCTTTGCCCAAAGACATCACTCACCTTGAACGTCAGTGAAGTCTTCCAGGATGTGAAATTTTAATTCTCTATTTACTCGTTGTGGTATTGTGCAGGTAGTGTGGGGGCAGGCCTGACATTTAATGTCATACCTGAAAAAGATGCATGTCCCTTGTTTCCTTAGCCACCTGCTGTATTTCCCCAGCTGAGAGCAGAACAGTCACTGTCAAAGGCTAATGCACCACAATGACTTAAATGTGCATGATGGAGGAAGCTTTCTCCTGGGATGGCCGACAGCACAGTCTCTGTGTGACTTTCAGAAGGGCTCAAGGATTTTGAGAGTCTCCTGTAAATTCCTTCTGCACCAAGGTGAACCACAAAAATGTTTCCGGTGTTCATCTGTCCCCTCCTGAGACAGTCAGCACTGCTCCTGCCTGGCTTCAGGGCTGGGAGTGTACCAGTCGTTGGCCACAGAATGACAAATTACATCCCTGCTACTATCAGAGCTGGGGCAGTTTTCACCACAGCATCCTCCAGATGGGCCTAATTAAACTATTAGCCAATAAGCAAGGTCTGATGGCTCCATTGGAAACCTCATGTGATTAAACAAACNGCACAGCATGNGTCTTCACGGGAGTTCTTCATACACGCNGTCCCAGACCCAAGAGTATAGTTTCCAAAGNTGCACCCTGGCAACTCTGACAGGAACGCCTGGGCTCTGGCAGCCATTTTTCCACATTTCACAAATCTGTGGAGGCACACCTTGAGCCATTTATTATTGTTTGCTAGGAAGGAGAGAAACCACACTCCTTCCAGCTGATTGCCAGGGTCATTTCCACTGTCAGCTCTACCCCGTCTGCTGATTTCATCTATAAAACCCATGTAGTCAGTTTTCCTGACTGACTGATGTTTCCAGAATTATCAGATAAATCAGGAATCCTAGTCCTTTGTAAGCTGAAAGCATTTCTCAAACATACAGGGATTTTAGACAATTATTTTTGCCATTTATAATNATTATTGCCATCTAATGGCAAAATTCACATTTAATGGATACCCATTCACANATAATGGATAAAGACACCAAGAACAATGTGGAACATATCCCAAGCTTCTTGGTTCCAGGTTCTCATAGATCTAGAGAGGAGTTAGGCCTACCAGGACCTGCTGATTACATTTCCTCTATATATTTGATGGTGATGACCCACATAGGAATTGATTCCTGACTATTGAGACTTGTCATTTAAACCTAACCTGTAGATTCCCAGCGGGAGCCTGTCTAGGAATAGACTGCTTTCCCCATCCATCCCATCTTTCAATATTTATGGATCCCATGGCATTTTAGAAAAACAGAAGCTGAAAACATGAGTTCTCTAGAACAATTAAATTAAGAGACTAAATGTTTAAAAAGTGTACACTAAGAAGCAAATGGAAAGTTACAACATTCANTGCACCAGCAATGTCCAAGTGGCTCTACTTCAGACTGTCACAGGACCTCCCCTGCATTTCACACCACTCTCATCCGGTCCATNATTGTCTTAGNATAGACTATGCATCAGCTTTTCACTTGCCTGCTCCCACCTCTCTGGACTGCCCTCTGTGGGCTGATTGTGTCCTGCTAGGGTCTGAAATCCTAACCCCAGGTGATAGCTTCAGNATATGAGATTGGGAGTNGGTGAAGTCTATGCAAACAGGATTAATTGCTCTAATAAGAGACCCTAATAATTTTCTAGCCATCTTTGTACCACACAAACACAGGGGATTTATTCATCTGNAGACTAGGGGGAAGCCCCCCGGAGAATCAGTAGTTCCCCAAACTTAGACTCCAATCTCCTAGCTGGGAGAAATAATTCTTTTGCTCATGATCACTTTGTCTGTGGGAGTTTCTTATGGCAATTGGAGGAGAGTAAAACATCATTTAATGTCAATACGACACTAGTTCCATCTTTTCACAACCTAGGTCCTGTTCTATGACCAAATCCTGTTTGTTCATTGATCAGAGCAAAGGATACATTCTTCGCAGACACTTACACGACTTTCGTGATTTTTGTCAAGTCCCTTTCTCACCAAGGCTCAGCTAATCTTTACACATGAGCCTCTGTTAGCTGCCCAAAGACAAGGATTCTGGTCTGGATACTCTCCTGTGAGAGCTTCTTCCCTGGCTAGCCCAATGGAATGCTTTTCCATCAGCAAACTCCATTTTCCAGTGCTGGCTTAGATTCCATTTTTTTTTTTTATAGCATCCCTTATCCCAGCTTCCATAGCCTGGTCAGGCCTCACAATTCATGCTTTAACTGAGCTTTCTCCTTTCTGTGCCATGCTCTGCCCCTTCCTTAGTCCCTTGTGCGCTCAGTGTTTTTGCTTGTTTGTTTGTTTGTTGCAGGAATTGCAGCGCATACTTCCTTGCTCTTACTATTTCCTGTCCTCTACCTACTTCCTCTAGAACATACCTTCCTCTCCGTGGCACTTTCTCATTTTAACCCNGATGTTTTCCAAGGTGAATAAGTCCTGGATGCAGAGCAAATGTCGCAGAAGCTGGTCTTGAACTTAGTGCCTATGATTCTGAACTTCTGATCCTTCTGCCTCCACCTCCTAAGTGCTAGGTCACAGGTATGCAGTACCATGCCTGGTGTATGTGGTGCTGGGGATTGAATCAAGGGCCTCCTGCATGCTAGGCAGGACCTCTTCTAGCAAAGCTACATGCTCTGCTCCAAAAGTATCTTTCTATAAACACTATTTGGTAATAACAGTCNCATGACACATACATGATTGTGCTATCTTTCAAGGAAAGCCTTCTGGAAGTAGGTCAGTCCACATGCCCAGAGATCACAGATACTCTTTCTTCAGGAGTACTGAAGCTGCATCTTCTACCTGTTCTCACCTTCCTTAGCCTAGCCTCTGATCACACTGGTGCAATTCAAATATCCACAATGAAACATCAAGGTTGAATTGAATTGAATTGATAAGACCATGGTAGCTGAAATGCCAGTGTTTCCATTTTCTTCATTATTCTTTATTTTGGCATTCTGTTCAAAATACAACAATACTGAGAATGATGACAGAGGCCAGAGGAAATCTTTCCTTCTCA
>LZPO01089047.1:0-13567 GCA_001675575.1 Neotoma lepida
ATCTCTGAATCTGTTTCCATATGTCTCTGGGAGAGGGCTCCTGGGGGCTCCTCAGCTATTGGTTGACAGTTCATGCATCTCCACTAGTTTGGCTGGCCATCTCTGTTTATCTTCCCATCATGATCCCATTGTCCCTTGCTCACAGAAGCCCCTCTCTCATCTATCATCTGGACTCCTGGAGCTCGGCCTGGAGCCCGGCTATGGATCTCCGCATCTGCCTCCATCACAGACTACAATTCTTAAGAGACAGTAAAGAAAGTAAGAAGGACACCACTAGAAAATAAATTTCAGTGTGTTACTCAGGACAGGAGGAAAAGCAAACTGGTAGCTTTATATAGTTTCTTAATTTAATGTCCACAGTGAATATCCAATGTAACTTGATAATTACATTTGATAATTCTTAAGAAGGGAGTGCACATTGTCAAAGGCAGGGGAAACTCTAGGGCAAAGGAGGAAAGGGGCCAAAGTATAGTATAGTATGTATGTGCTTGAATGTGTACTTTATATTCTTATGGATGAGTCAAGTTCACCCAACTGTGTTTACAATTGTACTGTACCTGGTAAACTGTCTGCTATTTTAATTATCAATACTAAAGATTAAAAACAAAATGACCAGGATTTCACCTGTCACTTTTACTTGTAAGGTTTTTTTTTTTTAAATTCTAAGAATGAGTGGTAATTTGATCCCCAGTCTGCATGTATAGGGCTCTGAATCCATTTGTACATCATGATTTCAAAGGTAATAAAGATTACAACATTTGAGGCAGGCCTCTCGATGATGATGGTTTTGAGGCTCCTTGCTTCCTTCTCTGAGCTAAGTCCTACTTCATCCTTCAGGGAGTTTTCCGCTTTGGTCATCAACAGCTCCACTCTCTAATGGTCAGCACACTTGCAGTTCTTTTGTTAAGTGTTAGTCTGTTCAGACTATGAGAACACTGTGGTCAAAAGCGAGTCTTGTACATTTGAGCTTAACAAATTTTCAAACAAAGCGATGGGCTATATAGTCTTTGTTTTATGTCAGCAGAGTCGAGTCACAGATGTCCCTTGAGCTTGCTACAAAGTGAAAAATGGGTCATGGTGGCCTTGCATTTCCTCTATCTTTTAGGCAACACTCATGCCTCTCCCACAGTGAGCTTGACTCCTGATGAGAATTCATATCATTCTTTATTGCAGAAGGAAGGCTGCATACCACTGTGTGGTCTGCACAACCAGCATTCATCTTGTGATTTTAGGGTTAGAATTTTCTTATCTGCTTTCTCCATTGCACTGTAATCACTAAGGGTTAGGAATAATGTATGTCTTATTCCCTGCCTAGCATATTTCCTAAAACTTACTTAAAAGTAAAATTGATAATATTTATTTAAGTGCTGACTATGTGGTACATGTACTAAATATTTTACATACAACTTGGTATTCCAGCAGCAACATATAAGACGGGTACTACTAGTATATCCATTTTAAAGGCTTGGGGTAGGATAATTTTCACTATCTGCTAAAGACAATACACAAACACAAGAATGTTTTCCAAGTGAAAACATCCCCTCCTTGAGGGAGGAGCAATGCTCATGAGACTCAGGAAGCTAAGGAAGCTTGCAAAGCTCGGGAAGCTTAGAAAATTATAAAATTCACAAGGCTCATTTCCAGGGATATATAAAACAGACAATTGCTAGGATGGGACAGACACTCTGATGGAGTTGCCGGGGAATTGGGCAGGGAGCTCCAGGGATGCAGCGTATGTGAGCTATCATCCACACTGAGGTTGACATTGGTGGTACAACTGCCTTTGAGTCACCTGTGCTCCTGTAAGGGACCCCTCACTTAGGTTTTGTAAGTGGTGTCAGTAAACTTGCTGGGTCACTTTTCTGGACTTGGGTGGAGGAACTACTTTGGTCTGTCATTGGTGACCGGTCTGGATGAATACAGATTTGTTCTTGTCTCTCCAGGAAAAAGTCACACAACAGAGCCCATAGGTGATAAGGCAGTGATTCATACTCAGGGGACACAGCCACAGAACTGTGCTTTTGTCCAATACTCATCATAATGAATATTTCGGTGTTGATTCAGTTTGAGATTAACAAACCTTAATAGAGGCTGCAGTGGAATGAGACACAAGTCATTTTATACAAGGAGTGAGATAAGCACAGACTCGATTGGATGAACAGTTAGGTCCCAGAATGTGGGTATCTGGAAGGAGGAGGAGAGACACCAATCCTTCACTGACAGAGGAGTTTAGCTTCAAAAGGGGTTCCTTTTTATAAGGAAGCAGTGAGCACCCAGTAAGTGGTGGTGGTGATGGTGACAGTCCTAGGTTACATGAAGTCAATTTACGAGTGTGTTTGAGAGAAACAATGTAAAGAAAAATAGCTGGGCTGAGCACAACGCTTCACATATCTATCCTGAGCAAACTGTATGTTCACACAGATCAGGACCCTGGTGCCTACCTATTCCCTTGGAGCTGAAGACTTACAGGAGCCCTGCAGAAGAATCGAGTTCTGCCTTTCCAGGTTGGGAGGGAGGGAAGTTAGTTCTCAACAGCCACACTGAAAAAATATCTGATCCCCAGAGAAGGGGAAGTGCTGCTTGGCTTGGCGCTGAGTCCTTCCCATACCGCTCAGGGCTACTTCTGTGCAGAAGTCGTGTCTGTTTCCATTTCTCTCATCCATTAACTCACACGAGGTGCTCCATGGCTAATTGAATTCACTAGGAGCCTGCCTTCTCTGATTAGGTGTCCTGCAGCCTGAGCGGGGAGGAGGAGGAGAGCAGGCAGTGAGGCAAACATCTTGGTGAATGCGATCCAATCTGCTGCTAAATTTAATCTGTACATTTCTGGCTTCTATCCTCATTCACCACCTGCAGGGCTATGTTTAAAATGCTCCTGACATATCAGCGAAATAGGCAGCCTGGCAAGACCAAAGCTGTCCATTTCCTCTTTATTTTATATAGATTCCTGTTCATATCAGGCCACACCTTTCACCCTTTTGTCTATACCTGCCTTTCTCCATTATGCAAAAAGATGAAGTTGCAACATCTGGACCCAAATTGCAGCCGCTGAAAAAGATTCAGCAATATCAGGTCTCTCCCAAATTTTCTTGATCTGGAAGAAAATCTGTCATCTTTGGGTACTCTCAGTTTTGTAACTGTAATTTTATATCAAACATGAATCTGCCTAAATTTTGTATGATAAAAAATTATTTCAGAATTTACATTGTAAGTTATAGTTCAGTCAAAGATTTGTAAATACACAATTAAGTACATATAAATTTGATTATAAGAAAATGTATTTTCACTGTCAGTCCTCATATCTCTCTTAAATTTTTTATTAATTAAATTTATTTATTTATTTTATATCTCAACTCCCCTCCTTCCTCTCCTCCCATTCTTTGCCCCACCTCTCCTCTGCTCATCCCCCCACCATCCACTCCTCCTCCGTTTTTGTTTCTGTTCAGTAAGGGGCAGGCCTTCCACGGATATCGACAAAAAAAGCATATCAAGTTGCAGTAGGACTAAGAACCTCCCCTTATATTAAGGCTAGCAAGGCAAAAGCCAGCCAAAGCATTAGGGACAGCCCCTACTCCCACTGTTAGGAGTCCTGCAAGTAGAACAAACTACACAACTTTCACATATATGAAGAGAGCCTAGGTCAGTCCCCTGCAGTCTCCCTGGTTGTTGGTTCAGACTGTGAGCTCTTATGGGCCCAGGTTGGTTGATTATGTGGGTTTTGTGACGTCCTTGACCCCTCTGGATCACACTATTCTTCCTCCTTCTCTTCAACAAGATTCCCCAAGTTCAGTCTAATGTTTGGCTGTGGGTCTCTGCATCTTTCCACCAGTTACTGGATGAAGCCTCTCTGATGACAATTGTGGTAGGCATTAATCTATGAGTGTAACAGGATATCATTAGGCATCATTATATTGACATTTTTTTTCTCCAATAGTGTTTGGTTCTATCCTAGGTCTCTGGGCTATCCAGCTTCCGGGTCCTGGCACTCCAGGCAGTGTCAGGGGTGGGCTCACTCTCATGGTATGGGTCTTAGGCTGGACCAGTCATTGGTTGGCCACTTTCACAATATCTGTGCTACCTTCACTCCAGCATATCCCATAGGCATGACAAAGTTTGTGTGTCTGGGTTGGTGTCCCAATCCCTCCACTGGAATTCTTGCCTGGTTACAAGAGATGGGCAGTTCACGCTATATATCTGCTATTGTTAGGCGTCTTAGCTGGGGTCATCCTTGTAGATTCCTGGGAGTTTCCCTTGCACTAGGTTTTCACCTGACCCTGAAATGCTTCCCCCTTTCACTCATCTCTTTCAGTATTCTCCTCCTCCATCTGTCCCCTCAAACTGATCGCTCAGGTTCCCATCCCCATTTGCCCCCAGTCCACCCACAAGATGTCTTCTATTTCCTCTTCCTAGAGAGATCCGAGTTTCCACCTTGAGCCCTCCTTATCCAGCCTCTCTGGGTCTGTGGGTTGTAGCATGGTTATACTTTACAGCTAGTATCCACTTATGAGTGAGTACATACCATGTTTGTCTTTCTGGGTCTGGGTTACCTCACTCAGGATGACTTTTTTCTAGTTCCATCCATTTCTGTTCAAATTTCCTGATGTCATTGTTTTTAACAGCTGAGTAATGCTCCATTGTGTAAATGTTCCACATGTTCTTTATCCGTTCTTCAGTTGTGGGACATCTAGGTTGTTTCCAGGTTCTGGCTATTACAAACAAAGCTTCTCTCTTATCTCTTTTAAGAAGATTTATTTTATCTTTATGGGTATGTGCTTGCATTGGTGTATATGTGTATACACATGGGTACAGATGCCCCTGTAGGCCAGGCAAGGCCAAGAATCTCCTGGAGCTGGAGTTGTAGATGGTTGTGAGCTGCTTGGTGGGAATCAGACTCCAGTTCTCTACAAGAGCAGCAGGTGCTCTTAACAGCTGAACCTCCTCTCTAGTCCCTGCATACCTCTTCTTTTAGGTTTCAGTAAAGCTTACAGATTTTAAGTTCTGTGTCTATAATGGCTGACAGGTGACATTGATCATAGGTGAGATTAACTGGGGGCTGAAAAGATCAAAGTGTTTTATTGTTTCTCAACCATTTTAGAACTTCTTGAAGTGGAATAAAAATCTGTTGCTTTATGACAACTCAGAGCTCAGGCTTTGGTGTGATTGGTGCCTGTCTAAGCACAGTCTCCATTTGTTGATGATAGTACATTGTTGTTCAAATCTAAGATGGTCTTTTAATAAAAAACCCACTACTTTATAGTTCACACCTGGTTGGCGGAGGTAGAGACCAGCCCTACAACTGATCTACCCTTCCTTGGGTCTTCCCTTAGCTTCTCTGACTTCTGGACCAGATGCATTTCTTTAATCAAAGAGGAAGAAAGAGTTTTTGTTTGAAGGACCCTCATACCATGAAGATCACAGTAAAAAATCTGCCATGAGTCCTAGTTCATCCTTGTGGGCTCCAGTTTGGTCTTACTCTTCTTATTTCACATCCATCTTCCCTTCCTGACAACCTCATCTAAGGATTTTGAACTCCAGCATCAGATGTGATAACAACCAAGCTCCCACAGTGTATCAGATCCAGTCTCTTCTACAAATCCCTGCCTACCTCTGCAGTCTTGTGTTATTCTTACTGAATTTTAACTGAAACATTACCTACTTGTTACTGTTGTTTAAATGAAACGAGGAATGTAAAGTGTGCAGTGCAAAGCCTGGGCAATATCAAGTGCTTGCTAGACATCTCCTTTAGAAACCCAAAAGATGGACATAATTTGATTAAAAGAAATGTAAGTCAAGCATTTGACACAAAGCCTGGCACATAGCATATGCTCACTTGACAACCTTGACTGTTTTTCATTACAGGAGAGAAAAACAAGACTATATGTGGTGACACATGGGAGTTGAGGGGGAGGTGGTGGAATTAGCTGAGTAGCAGGACATCTATATTTAATAGTACCATTTACAGAAATGTAATTTATGGCTTCAAGTGTCTAGAGTAGTCACCTGGGGCAACACTGCACATTCCAAATTTAAGTAATGGATGAGTATGTTCCTTTGCACAGTTAGATACCTAATAAGTGTGTTCAAACAAAAATAGATGTTTCTATGGTACCAAACCTAAAACTATTCTTTTACTGTATTTGAACATTCTAACAGGTTTCTCTCCAAAACATCTTTTCTCACATAGCCCTCTGTATACAAATGAGTTCCACTTTCATCTTCAGCTACCACGTGACTTGCAGTCAATAAATGTGTTGAGCTGTGTTCTTAGCTACTATGACATGTGTGGCCCAAAGGTCACAGATCGGACATCTGTACTTATGACATCTGAGACTTGAACTGAGATTGTTAACTAGCCAAGAATGGGAGAAGGCTAAGCAGGTACCCTTATCTCTTTTGGCCTTTCCACTAGTCCCCACAGCATGGATGGCTTTGGAATAGCTGCACTTCTCATATGGCAGATAAGGCTTTAAAGAGCAAAGGGTTTCTAATGGTCCCATAGAAGTTACAAAGCTTCTTTCTTATGGCCAACTTCTGTAGCCTCATATCAGCACTGATACCATATTCTATTGGTCAAGCTAATCAATACACGCAGTTTAGACTCAAGTAGAAGGAAAACAGCCTGTCCCTCTGCCAGTGGACAAGACAGTAAAGAATTTGTGACCACCTCACCTTACTGCTCAGTGTTCTCTGGAGGAAACAAATAGTGGGAAACCAGTAGTTCAGATTTCATCCCTGGGTTTTCTTTCCATCTCTGTGGCTTCTGACTTCTTGTCTACTCCTTATTCGATTCCTTCTTCCCTTCAGTTACTCACACATTTTTCACCATGCTTCTGGATACTTTTTATTTGCATTTGCCAATTCTTTTCCTTCTGCCTTGCTCTTCTGTCAGTAGTTCTTGTCTCCCAGGCTTCCATCTGTGTCCAAATCATCTAACCCAGAACAGTGTCCCTAGGCAGGCTCATCTGTTCTCAGTGTTGCCTTCATGCACATTCTGTGCTGATCTCTCTCCAGTGTCATCTTCTGGCTCAGCTCTCTTTCCTGAGCTTCAGCTACATTCACGAGACTGCTAGTTAGACATTTGCTTGCCTAATAATCTATCTGATTTAAAGGCGAAAGAAAAGCTAGGAAAGGTAGATCACTTGATCATGGGAAATCCTTAGGAAAGGAGAGGGAACCAGTGGCAGTACTGGAGTCGTATGTAACTTGGCAAAAATGAAAAGAAAATGATTTGGGATGACTGTAAGCCTGAGGGAGCCTGTACATGATGAATGTTGTCTAATGGCAAGGAATAGGATTAACAGAGTGTTGTTGTTTGTTTTTGCTCTGTATTCTTTTGCTCTTTGCTCTTTTGGGGGATCTGCCACCCAGCTCCCAAATAAATCACACAAGGAGGCTTATTCTTAATTATAAATGCCCGACCTTAACTTGACTTATTTCTTGCCAGCTTTTCTTAACTTTAAATTATCCCATCTACCATTTGCCTCTGGGCTTTTTCCTTTCCTCTATCTTCCTTTCACTCTTACTCCATTGCTGGCTATGTGGCTGGGTGGCTGGCCCTGATGTCCTCTTTCTTTCTCTCACTCTTGCTCTTCGATTCCCCCTTCCCAAATGTCTCCTTCTATTTATTCTCTCTGCCTGCCAGCCCCGCCTGTCCTTTCTCCTGCCTTGCTATTGGCCGTTCGGTTCTTTACTAGATCATCAAGTGTTTTAGACAGACAAAGTAACACAGCTTCACAGAGTTAAACAAACACAACATAAAAGAATGCAACACATCTTGCATCATTAAAAAAATGTTCCACAGCATAAACAAATGTTAACACACCTTAAAATAATATTCTACAACACCAGAGATTCCACAAAATCTCCAAGTGAAATAGTACAAGTCCATGCTGACCCATTTCCCTTTGCAAACTTACTGTTTTTATTTTTGTATTAGTGAGATGGAACCATGACCTACCTGGCTATTGAAATGAAATTATGGCCTCATCTGTTCTTTTTGCTTCCTACATCAAATGAATCTTTAAATCCTATGGATTATATTTTGATTTTATTCAGTCCTTTCCCATCACTTTTACTGCATTAAATCAGGCTGTGACCATTGTCTGTCTGGGCTCTTTCAAAAGCCTCTTAATTAATTTTCCGGCTTCTGCCTGGCTGTCCCAGAATGGCCCATCAAAAATGTAAATGTGATCATATTACTCCTTTCCACCTTTTTGAAATCTTTCACTTACTTCTAAGGTCTACTGGATGAAATCCAATTGCTTAATAAGGCTTGCAGGGCTCTTCATTATCTGTCGCCTGACTTCTCCACCTTTGCTTTTTCCAATCCTGCCCATACACAGGAAGCCTGAACTGAATGCAACACCATGAGGTTCCTTAGCATTCCCTTCCCATCTGCTCCTGCTTTTGAAAGGCTGCTTTGGCTTCACAGCCTAACTAACTCCTCCCGTCCCTGATCCACACCACCTCCTCTCCGCTAACTCCTCCCATCCCTGATCCACACCACCTCCTCCCACCTAACTCCTCCCATCCCTGATCCACACCACCTCCTCTCCGCTAACTCCTCCCATCCCTGACCCACACCACCTCCTCCCAGGTTCTTCTCCAGTTTGACATCCTGGATTAGAATCTCCTTTCCTGGGCACCCAAACTTCCCTAACATTTGGGTTGTATGTATTTGTATAGAACCATGATTAAACACATAAGTTTCTACTTTACTAGGAAATGGCCAAAGGTGTGTCAGTGAATGGAGTCTGCCTGGCTTAACATTTTCCCCCTTTAAACATCTGTTGGGCATCATTCTCTGGGCAAGACATTCTTTATTCTCACATTAATTTAATTACTACTCAATACTTTGTTTATACCTAATAGGAATAATAATAGAACATAGTTTCATCAATTAATAATTACACAACATATTGATATCATGTTAATAATAGCAATAGAAATATCAGCTGAATATTTGCCTATGCACTTGTTTGTGCTAATTGCATTCCTGGTTACTGGAGACTTACCATCTTCAGTTTTTACACTATGCCTATCACTGTGGAAAGGTATTTGTCCTTGCCCAAAGACATGTTGAGGTTTACCATCCCTATGTAAGGATACTGAGAATGATGGATCTCTAACAAGAGGCCTGGTGGCACATGATTAGTTCATAGGAAACCACTCTTGAATGGAATTAATTGGTTCTCATAGGATTAGAATTGTTTCCATGTGATTGAATTGTTATCAAGTGTGGTTTCCAATACACGTGGCCTCTTTCTTCACGTGTTTCCTAGATCTTCAGCTCTCTGTGACATACAGAAGGATCTCACTAAGATGCTGGAGACATGTTGTTTGAATTTCATAGCCAACATGATCATGAACCAAAGAAATGTATTTGCTTTATAGTTATACTCACACGAAGTGGACTAAGGCATCTATGAAATTAATTACTGTGGTTATTTGGATATTTTAGAGACAAAACCTTAAGTTTCAAGGTATGATGCTGTGCATAGATGGGATATGGCATAAACAAGAATGTCCAGATTTTCTTGAAGATAATAGTTTAGAGGGACAGACATTAACACTTCCAGAAATAATAGCAAAAACAAATATTTCCCATTTGTTACTTAGTAGGTATTATTTTGAGTTTCTTCAATATACAATTTTTATTCAATCCTTGTAAAAAGCTGAGAAAGTGGGTACTCTGCACACCTCAGGAGGCCATTTCATAGTTTAGTCATGTTTGGAGACATTCCCAAGATCCCAGTCAGTGAGGGAGTGCTGAGATTTGAACCCTTCAACTACCTGACTTCTGTCTGGTGCCGTCCGTGCTTATGAAGAATGGTAGAACATGTCTTTAGAGCATCATAAGGGGAAAGATGCTTGGACTGAGGTGGAGAAGAGGCTTCCTAGAGAAAGTGGCAGGAGAGCTGGAAACTGAAAGAAGCGCTGAAGCAGGAGGAGAGTTTCAGGCAGAAAGCACAAGGCCCTTTGGTGTCCCTGAATGCTTTTTGTTAGAGCAGACTCTTGGTAGGCTTGTCTTCTTAACACCCTAAAGTGCCTGTCAAATAGTCTCTTTAGCTGTGGTTTTGTCTCTGAGATTTCAGTTACCACTAGTCAATTGAGGTCAGAAAATACTAAGTGGAGAATTCCAGAAATAAGAAAATCAGGTTTTCAATGACATTTGTTATAGTACATCACTAAAATTGTTTTATTGTATTAGCCATTGTTATTAAACTTGCATTGTACTCAAGTTATAAATTAAACTTTCTCAAAGATATTAGTGTTGGGGAAAAACCATAGGATGCATAGAGTTCAGCATTATTTATGGATTTGGGCATCTATGAGATTCTCGGAAGTATCCTTCACGATGAATAGCCGATAACTATATATATAGATATACTTGGAAGTATGGTTGTTAGCATATATTAAATATACAAAATTAAAAATATATTTATTACATCAATTATCTAAACAAATTTGAATTCTTTCTTTTCATATATATGTGTATATGTATATTTAATCTTTAACACTTTCATTTATGTATATAGTGGATTTTAGTCATTTTCACCCCTCCAATTACCCTTTCTCATCCCACTTGAACCCCTTTTATTTCCAAGTCCCCCTCATATTTTAACACTTTTGTGTGCATGTAGTGTGTGTGTGTGAGAGAGAGAGTGTGTGTACCACTGTGTTTAATTATAATAGTTTGCATATGGATGGGTGGGAGATTATTTATTGGAATATGGATAACTTATCCATAGCTATACCACTGAAGAAAGTGACATCCTTTTCCCCAGCCACCATTAACTGTCTATACTCTGTCAAGGAGGGATAGAGTTGCATGAGTCCCTCACTCTTCCATGATGGAATGTTGGCTGACCCACTATTGTGCAGGTCTTATGTAGGCAACCACAGTGCAGTGAGTTCATGAGTACAATAGTCATGTCATGGCCAGATGTTGTTTTGCAACATATCCTCTGATCCTTTGGTTCTTGCATTCTTTTTTTTTAAAGATTTATTTATTATGTATACAGTGTTCTGTGTGCATGTGGTTGCTGGGAATTGAACTCAGGACCTCGGGAAGAGCAGTCTGGATTCTTAACCGCCGAGCCATCTCTCCAGCCCTCTTGCATTCTTCCCACCACCTCTTCCATGGTATTTCCAGAGCCTTGAAAGGGATGAAATAGATGACCCACTTGGGAACAACCATTCCATTATCATTTATTTTCAGCACTTCAACTAGTTATAAGTCTTTTCATTAACCTCCACCTGCTACAATAAGAAACTTCTCCTATGAAGGATGAGAGTACCACTAATCTATGGATATAAACATGGGTATTTAGAGGTAATTTTACCAGGTGTCTACTTAGGAAATGATAGTAGTTGGTTTCCATTAGAGCTTATGATCTCCCAGTCATTTGCTCTTGACCATATTTATAGTACCAGGCATGAGTTTCTTCCTATAAAATGAGACTCAAATCCCATCAGAAAGTGGTTGGTTACTCTTATAGCTTTCATGCCACTGTTGTACAGCTTGCCAGGATGGTCTTACTGTAGCTCACAGACATTATAGCTAAGTAAGATTACTGATGACTTTTCTCCTCCTAGCAATGGGTCTTGCTATGAAGTTCTGTGGGCAACTAAAAGCAATGGCAGTAACCTATACTGTTTTGGAAGACTTTGGTATCTCCATGACCAACTACATACAGGTTAGTATCCAATACCAACTGGGATTTTAATAATAATAATCCTGCCAGTAAGTCATCATCTTCATCATCACCATTATTATCATCATCATCTACAGCTTCTGGGAAGAACATTGTTTCCCCATGAAGGTTATCTCTATTCAATTTCACTTATTATAATTTTAATAAGCTTTTAAAATAGGTTTCCATATCATTTTTTAAATATGTCCTTGATGTTGACTATCTCTCCTCCTGTCCACTCCTGAGCCCTACTCATCTACTCCCTTCCCACTCAAACCTCTCCACTTTCAGTATTCCTTTTTCCATGTTCATGTCACTTGTGTTCTATTATCCACCATTCCTTAAAGTTTTCTTAGCTCCCCATCTTTCTGGTAATGGTACATTTCTACCTTCATGGCCTCTACATGCACTCCAAGTAAAATATACTACTCTAACACATAAAACTGAAAGGTAGGGTAAAGAAAACATAACCAACAATAATGATAACAAACAAACAGAAGAAGCAATCTGCTGAATGTTCTCTGTCTACAAAGAGGCAGATGCTGACCTGAGAACAGACCTGTTTGTGCCCAGCCTTCTTTCTGTGGTGCCTTCCTATCATGGTGACTTAACCTCTCAATACTTCCATTGTTCTTTTAGGATCCAGAAACAATTTTAGCCATGGAACCTGAATCTGGACATGGGAAAAAAACTCTGAAGATGCCCAGTATTTCACTATAACAATGTCCATCTAGAATAGTGGTTCTCAACCTTCCTAATTCTGTAACCCTTTAATACAGTTCTTCATGTTGTGGTGACTTCCAATCATAAAATTATTTCATTGATATTTCATAACTGTAATATTGCTACTGTAACGAATCATAATGTAAATATTTGATACTTAGGATATCTGATATGTGACCCATAGGTTGAGAAATGCTGATCTAGATGCTATTTGTATTGCAATATCCACAGATAAATGACTAGCAAAGTGAATCCTAGGTTTTCCCCACTACAAGCCAGCAGGTGTCACACTTCACCCAGAAGAGCACAATGTATCTCTAGGACAGCTACTGACTCTCCAAGGAATTCTCAAGGGCAAGTGTAGACTGTCTTTTCATCCTAATTACTTATCTGGTTAACCTCCAGATAATTCCCCTGCCCATTCTGTACTGAAGTATGTGGCAGAAAATGATAAAGACTTCCACACCTTTGTTAAGAGACAGGTTAATCTCTCCTTGGCTAGGGGCTTCTGGAGCTTCTGGGGCCACCATCTGCATTGTGGTGTTTGTCTTTGTTTCCTATACTCTCTTTTCATCATGCCTAGGGTTGTAAGATGAATCTTAAAAGGTCTTATTAATAAAAAAACTCAGTGTCAGCTATTGGGGTAAATTCTGAAAGGTCAGAGGGACAGAACAAGCCACAGCCAACCTCATCATGCCAACTCCTCAGCTGATCTTGTTTCTTTAGCCTGCAGACTTCTGAGTCCTCACCCAAATGAATCTCAGCTCAACTGCTGCTCAAAGCTTGAAAGCTTAAGAGGCATCTAGCTTCTGGTCCTCACGCCTTATATACCTTTCTGCTTCCTGCCATTACTTCCTGGGATTAAAGGCATGTATCTTCCCCAAGCAAGACATAGATCTCAAGTCCTGGGATTAAAGGTGTGTACCACCATGCCTGACTCTATTTCCAGTGTGGCCTTGAACTCATAGAGTTCTGGAATGCTAGGATTAGAGGTGTGTGTGTCACCATTTTCTGGCCTCTATGTCTATCTAGTGGCTGTTCTGTTCTCTGACCCCAGATAAGTTTTATTCAGGTACACAATATTTTGGGGGACACAATAGAATCACTACATAGGGTCACCTTTTGCTGACTTTTGCTTCTAGCTTTTT
>LZPO01089049.1:0-13536 GCA_001675575.1 Neotoma lepida
TATGTTACTTGTAGTTATATAACAGCACATAGAGATAGGAACATACATATAATATACACTACCCTCTTTTTTTCCTTTCCCTTCCTTTACCCCCCCCCCCCTTTCAAACAAGCAGTTACTACTGCAAGAGTATCCCACTTTGTACATGCGTTACCCTCTGTTGTTCCTAAACATAATGTTCTAATTTTTCCCCCTTGGACAGGGTGTCCTGTAGCCCAGACTATCCTCAAATTCTCTGTGTAGCTGAGGACATGCTTGAATTCCAGATCCTCTTGCCTCTACCTCCCATTGCAAGTGTGTGCCCTCATGCCTCAGAAAAGTCTCTCTCTTTCTCCCCCCTCCCCCCATGTATGTGTCACCATATTTTTTTTCACTTAGCAGTGTGTCCTGTGGATCTTCTCATAATGTTGAGCTCTTTGCGCTTGCCCTCTTTTAATTGCTGCTTCTGCTGTTTTATTCAGCTAGTTCTCTAGTGCTTGTGCCAACCTTTCGTTATTGTAAACACTGTTGCAGGGAATGTTCTGTGTGTGTATCCTTTAGTGCATTTGTGTATGCTTTCATCTCTAGGATCAATTCTGAGAAAAGGGATGATTAATATGGTCTGGGGGTAATTATAGTGCTGGGATTCAAATTTTTCCCCTTCTGAAATTTGATGGATTTGTTATTAAGCAATAGCTCTTACCTGGGTATTAGCATTTTAGGTGTGCTTGTATTACTGAACATTTATGCTGGTCAATTAACATTTTATTACCAAGGTAATGTCAGACTCTGAGATATTTTTGTTTGTATCTTATTATCTTGTCATCATCAAAACATAGATTAAAAGTAGAAATGATCTAGATATCTTCCTAAAATAAAGTAGTAGTTGATGTTAAACCTTAATAGGCACAGGCAGGGTTTGTAGCTCAGTGGTAAGGCACTTGTCTAGCATGCTCAAGGCTCTGGGTTTGAGCCATAGCACCATGCACAACACACACAGATACTGTCACTGCCACCACCAGCACTACCACAGCAGCAAAAGCAAGGGCACCAAACAGGACATAAGTGATTAAAAAATAGATTTATTCTCTGAGTCAAATAATATCATCTGAAATGAGGGTTTTTAAAGCCGTTTGTTCTTTGAACTATTTAGATGAATCATTTTGTGGGTCCCACTGTGTTGAAATCTGCTTTGAAAACACGTATAACTTAGGAGAACTCTTCCTTAATGCAGTTCTGGATAGTGACGTTTTCTCCTCTACCCCCAAGGTTCATGTTTTATCCGCACGGACCAGCTAGATGGTGAGACCGACTGGAAGCTGAAGGTGGCGGTGAGCTGCACACAACGGCTACCAGCCCTAGGGGTGAGCAGCACTGGGCACTGTTCTTCCTTGCCTTTTCCTTTCCCTTTTTCCTTTTTCCTTCTTTTTCTTTTTTCCTTTTTCCCTTTTCCCTTTTCCCTTCCCTTCCCTTCTTCCCTTCCCTTTTCTTTTCCTTTCCTTTTCCCTTTCCCTTNCCCTGGCAGGTGGAGTGATCCTAGGTGAAGCCTAGATGTGTCCTGAGTCTGGGAAAGTCGCCCTACCCTGACCCCAGCCAGGCAGGAGGAATTCTTTCTCTATACCTACAAACAAACAGCCTAGCTGCACTTAACTTCTAAGCCCTCACCACTGAGCCTGTGAGCTGCCACCAGCAGCAGCTCCACCCAGGAGTGCTGGACCACTCCCATCTGTGGGATGCAGCATCCCTGACTGGGGATGGTCCACATGTGTCCCATCCAAGTACATAGTGTGTCTGAGGAGACATCAGTGTGGTGGTGCAGAACACTTACCTCCAGGGAAATGTAAGGGCCTCTTCTGTGAGTGTAAGGAGTCTGGAGAGGGACAGGGCCTGAACCATTTTCTTTTCCTTTCCTTTCCTTTCCCTTCCTTTTTCCTTTCCTTTCCCTTTTTCTTTCCCTTTCCTCTTTCCTCTTTCCTTTCCCCTTCCTCTTTCCTTTCCTTTCTTTTTAGCAGTAGTTTCTAAGTGACAAGGAAGTTTCTGTGTCATTTTCTTTTTCCTCAAGGTCCTTAAAGATGATGTGGTTTCCCAGTTCATAGCCTGTTTTAGGTGGTATTGAATGTCCTATTGATTTGGCACTTAGACTATGTTTTTATTTGTTGTTAACTTATTAGTTAAGTAATCTGTAAAGCAGAGACCTTGGGGTGACAGGCAGTGAGTCTGGTGCTGAGAACTGGCTGCTCACTGAGTAGCAGGGTAAGGTATTCTAGGAGATTAGAACAGGCCTTGGCTTAGCCTGGTCTTTAAGTCTTTTGCCTGCAGTTTTCCTTCTGAGGACAGGAGACTTTGATCTGGAGGAAGTGAGTGCTGCTCTCTTTTATGCTGAGGGAAGGAGGAGATACTTTCTGACCACAGCTTAACAGTTGCAGAGTGGGTCCCACCTCACACACACACACCCTGGGAATCTACAAGGAGAGTTTAGAGAGACCAGGAGCGTAGATTTTCGTGGATTCAATCATTTCTAAAGCAGCTCTCCTAGATGTCAGTCTCTTCTGCTAGTATACCTTTTCTTTTTTCCCTTCTTCCCTCCTTTTTTCTCCCTCCCACCTCTCCCCCTTCCCTCCCTTAAAAAAAAACTACAGTTGCAACAGTTGATGTTTATTTTTTGTTAGTTTATATATAGTACAAATCTGGATACAAGAAGCTTTGTCTTACGTGATTTTTGGCCTTCTGTGGATAGAAGAGAGATTGAGATTGCTTAAGAGTGACCTTTTAACTCAAGCAGTATTGCCAAGAGAGGAAGGGCTTCTGGAGGGGCGGAATGGCTGCTGCTTTACTGTACAGTTCATGCCCTCCATGGACAGCAGGTGCTTCCTCCACTGTGTGTGGACTCTGGGAGTTAAATGTGCTTCATATGGCCAAGACTTGGGCAAATTTTGCTTTTTTGGGTATTTTAGTGTTACCTGTATTTAAGGTAGTTTCTAAGCTAGGGTTCATTCCTTAAATGTTTTCTGTCTTTCTACCTTTGCCAAAACCAGTTGGACTCTAACCAGGTTTCCTTATTCCTTCCTTTATGAAGGAATACAGGGTTTGTAACTGGGTGATATTGAGGATTAATTTTCTCCTCTAGTAGCATGCAGAGTGCCTTGCAGCACCGGGAATGTTTGTCAGTAGGGGTGAAGCTTCTAGTTGGGCACCAGCCCAATTCTTCCATGCTTGATGACATAACTAAGTGGTGTTTTCAACAGTAGGACCTTACTATCAGAATATAGACAGTAACCAATAGCCTGTGATATTTAAGCCTGTGTTTGAGCCTCAGCACCCATATAAAAAGCCAGGCATGCACTTAAAATCCATGTGCCAGGAAGGCAGAGGCAGGTAGACCCTGTGGGCTCAACGTAGAGACACTCTCAAAGAACAAGGTGGACACTACTGAGGAACAATATTTAATCTTGAACTCTGACCTCCACACATTTGTCCTCCCCCCACTCAATTCAAAACAAAGCATGTAATAAGATATCATTCAGTTGAGGGCAGGGGTTGCAGTCTACTTTCTTTCTGTCTGGCTGTAGTCTCATTTATTCATAGATGTTCTTGATCAGGTTGAAGAAGTTTTTCCTAGTCCAGTTTGCTTGGAGGTTTGGTAACTGTATGTGAGGGGACTCAGTAAAGAAACTGCTGACATGACTGCTCTGTGATATGGTTAAGATTTTTATTGTAAATATGAGAGAGAGAACAGCCAGAGATGTCTGGAAGACCTGAGAATAGAGAGAGAAAGAAGTAGGTTGAACATGGTCAGCAGACTGGACATGGCCAGGGCTAGAGAAGTGAGAGGGCAGGAGAGAATAGTAGAGGTAATAGATGGTGAGATAGCAAGAGCTACAGGATAGAGCATAGCAAGAGAGTCCAAGTGGGAAGAAGAGAGAAGAGTGAGAACAGCCAGGCTATAAGAAGGATGGGTAGCTGGAGGAAGTTTAGGGTAAGGGGGGAGGTGAGAAGGACTAGGCTGCTAGCATGGAGGTTGACATGTATAACAGGTACTTGTGATACTGAGGGAGCCTGAAGGTCAGCAAGGGCTTTGATATGCAACCCCAGGTGGCCATATGTCCCTTTTTGTAGATGGGAAGTAGTTTCACAAGTTCCTGAGGAATGATGACTTTTATCTAACCTCCAGAAATCCTCCTGTAGTTCAGTTTTAGCTCATTTCTGAATAGTTGGACAGCCTGAGGCCTAACAGTAACAAATGGGTATTCCATTTTTTTAGAGGCATTTCTGTATCTTTGGAGATGATCTTGTGTTTTTTCTCCTTTATTAATATATTAATACATAATGTTGCTTTCTTTTATACTGGCTTTGTTTTCATGCCAACCACAAAATGGGATAAATCCCACTTTCTCCTGTTGGGTATCTTTTTCATATATTGTAGCATTTTACTTTTGTATATTTGCCTAGAGAGAGAGAGAGACAGAGAGAGAGAGACAGAGAGAGAGAGAGAGAACATGTATCAAAGGATATTGATTTATGTTGGTTTGGTTTTAATGTCTTTTATTTGATATCTAGGGATATGCTGCCTTATAAAATATTGTATGGAGTCTTTGCCTCTTGCATTTTTAAAATAGTTGTCATAGATAAGTGCTACCCTTTGTTTTTTTTGTTTGTTTGTTTGTTTTCCCCGAGACAGGGTTTCTCTGTGTAATAGTCCTAGTTGTCCTGGAACTCTCTTTGTAGACCAGGCTGGCCTTGAACTCACAGAGATCCGCCTGCCTCTGCTTCCCAAGTGCTGGGATTAAAGGCGTGCACCACAACCACTTGGCAACTGCTTTTTGTGTGTTGAACAGATTCACCTCTGAAACTATCTGGTGTTAGAGTTTACCTTTCTGGAAAGCATTTAATCATGAATTGAATTTCTTTACTACATATAGATTGGATCTTTTCATCAGTTCATGATACTTAATTCTGTAGCTAGTAATTTCGTCATCTCTGTCATTTTGGGGTATGTCTCTATTTGAAAAATTTTGTCCTTGTCACAGGTCAAACTTTCCTGCTTTGCATGTCTAGTTTTTTTTAATACTGTATGTTATAAAAGTTACAGTCAATGTCTGCAATTTTTTTCTTCCTTCAGGGCGTCTTGTCTACATTCTTGGTTCAAAACCTTGCAGATTAGGACAAGGCTGTTTTTAGAGTGGGCTCCTTTTGTGCTGGTTTAATCCCACTGCTAGGACATGCTCCTTCNGGATCTACTAAACTCTGGTTGCTCTCTCACTCAAAACTTGATGTCTTCTGAGCTCTCAGATTCTAAGGAAGGTGCACTCTGGAGGTTTACACAGTGCCTGGCCAGATGGTTTCTCCTTTATGTGCTTAGTGTTACTGTCTTGAGTGGAGTCCTCTGTGGACTCCTACAGTTCTTTGTCTTTCCACCTCCTTCCCAGCAATTACAAGCACACTCATTACAGTTTTTCTGAGCTTGGTCTCTGGGTCAGAGCCTGCCTCCCCTGTTCGGCATCTTCTCCTGTCCTGTGAATTGGTGCTCCCTGACAAAGGGCACACATTGTATGTCATCTTCCCTCAGATCATTGTGTCCCTGTCTGAATATGGCTACTTCCTGATTTAATCCATTTTTACCGTTGTTTTCATTGAGAAAGCAGGTCTTATATTAGTCAGTTCAACACCGCTTAGAGAAATTCATTATTTTTGGATGAGAAGTAAGTGGAATAAACAAGAGGCTTGCTACTGCTAACTGTATCTAAATTGGACACAGGTGTTTGTTTCTTGAGGCTTGGCTTGTCAGAGGGGAACATCTGTAAGAAGACTGGCCTTGCCCTGACCAGGTAGCCTCTCTGTCAGGGCTTCGTCTCTGTTCTCACCTTTGCATCAGATGCTGCTCAGCCTTCTTTCTCAGAGTCCATTCCTTTGGAAAAAGAGATCTTTAATAGCAATATGTCCATTGAAGGTGCCCCAAGTAATCAAAATGGAAGAAATTCCCTCACAGTTTACCCTCAGCACTGGCTGTCATTAACATATCACATACATCCTCCTGGACAGACACATACATTTAGGAGAGAATGCCATATATACTGTTTGCCCAAAAGGACATTTAAGAATATGTTTTGGGTCATTTTTTAATGTAAGTTTTCATAAATGTTTCTGAAGTTCTGTGGTGTGTTTCTGAGATAAGAGTTTCACTGTGTGGCCTAGGCTAGCCTTAAACTTGAACTTCTAACCCTAGGTCCCCAAGTGCTAGAAGGATGGATGTGCACCATCATGCCTGATATGTTATCTGCTTTACATAGATTTTTTTGTAAAAAAATTTCACCAGGCCTGTAATGTCAGCCATTTGGAGACGGAGGCAGCAGGATTGCAAATTTAGATCTCACCTCAGCTTACAGAGTGAGCTCAAAGCCAACTAGAATATTTAATGTGAAACCTATCTCAGGATAAAGAGTAAAAGAGGCCTGGGGATATGGCCCAGTGTTAGATTACTTAAAGTACCTACCTAGCACCCTAGATGCCCTGGTTTCGGTCAGTTCCCTGTACTACCAACCCCCAATGGAAATGTTTTTATGTAATATTTATATTTGTGTGTGTGTATGTGTGTGTGTGTGTGTGTGTGTGTGTGTGTGTGTGTATAATGTTCATATGTGTAGTTTGTTATATGGCCTACCAGTATCTTAAAGTATTTTTTAAAGTGAATACTGCTCTTAGTTTTAGGCCTAGACTATTTGCACTATTATAGTTTACATAATTTTGAAGTATTTCTATCTTTTATACTAAATATATAATCTGTCTAGTGTCTGTACAGAAACATAGCTCTCACCTCAAAGGTAATAAGAGATAGTTTTTTTTTGTTTGTTTGCTTTTTTTTTCTGAAGCAGAAATTGAATGACCATGGCCTAGAAACACAGATTCAGACTACCTAATTTCTATGTTCTAAGAGTTTCATGAATTTTTAAGAACTTTTACATTATTTTGTGTGTGTCTATGTTTGTGTGGGCTTGTGTACCACAGTGCACATGTGTGGAGGTCAGACGACAATCTGTGGGAGTAGTTCTCTCCTCCATATAGCTTCTTGGGATCAAATTGAGATCATTTAGAAAGTCCTTTTTCCCACTCAGCCACCTTACTGACCCTCATGAAGGCTTCTCTTTTTTCTTTTTTGGGGACAGGGCACAGATGTTATCTGATGACATTCTTAGCCTTTGAGCTGGTGGAAACTAGTGGTCTGTTTCCATTTGATTTCCAGATGATTTACCCAGTGATCATAAGATGTTTACAAGTCAGTGTTAGGCAGACAGTGAATGGCTACTAAGAGGGGGCTAAAGTTAACTCAAGATGACTCGGCTCTGAACCTGAAATGTTAGTTGGGAAACTCCATAATCATAGATGGTCTAATCAGTCAGTCTTGTCAGCATTAATCTGAGGTGAATTTCTGAGTGAGAAATCAAAATTAAACAACCAAACCCTGTTAGCCCCCTGCACCACTACTGTTTTTATAATTTTTATAATGAAAAATCGTAAAAGCAAATAAGTTTTCATGGGGTGAGTGTTGTTCCTTCTTGGTTACACATAACCCCTTATGTTATTTCCTTACTAGTGTGTCTGAAGGAAACTAAAAAGGATGTTTTAAGACTGTTCCTAATGGGTAATGACTCCACTTTCTGTCTTCCCCCTGAACATGGGGTGCGCTGGCATTAGGCAGCTTGGGAGTGGCTACAATAAGTGAGAATTTTGTGATAGATTTGATTTTTGCTGAGAGTGGCAGAAAAGAAAATGCAGAGTAAAAACTCCATTAGAAAGAATTTGAAAGAAAATTGAACTTAGCTAAACAAGAATATGCTGTTTGTGATTCAACTCAAGCAATTCTGGAAGAGCAAATTAGCAGTTTAAGAGGGTCAGAGTGGAGGTGGAAGACAGTGGAGGAGGAGGGTGGAGACAGAGAACAGTAGAGGAGGGGCTGTTATCAAACTTAGGGGTCACAGCTTGGGCTCTAAGTCAGGTCCAGCCACTTCTCCTTTATAAATCAATTAAAAGAGCCAGGTTAAAAGTAGAAAGCAGAAAAGCAAGATTTATTCAATGTGGCCACATTGGGTAGAGGAATGGGGTACCTAGGAAACTCCTCAAGTCCATCTTTGGGATTCTGAAGTGAGATCAAAGTTTAAATAGAGGGCCAAGGACACAAACACCTAAGCGGTTGTAGTGAAGGTATGGTCCAGCCTACCACCGTTGACCCATCCTTGTCTGGGTTTTGGTGGGTCCCAGCCTGTAAGGTGTCTGACAAGGTGCTAAAACCCTTTGAAGTCTCTTTCTAGGAGACAAGTTCCCTCTTTGGCTGACACCTTTTCCTTCTCCCAGCATGAGATTCCTGGGGAAATTCTCATTTCTTTGGTGTCTATTGTTTCAACACTCTGACAGCCAGATCTAGAGACACCAGTATCTCCCTAGAATGGCTTCTTTCCCACTGGGCCCTTCAGAGGTGGAGGTGGCTGAAGGTAAAGGTAGAAATGGAGCTAGAGGAGAATTCAGGTGGAGGGGCGGATAGAATTGAAGGTAGGTTGAATTGGAGGATAGAGGTAGAAATGCAGGAGGTAGAAGTAGGTGAGTGAGAATGGAGATGGGAGGGGGAGGTGGAGGAGGGTGAGTACAGTGAGTACTTGGAGGTGATGGGAGTGTTGTATATCTTGATTGTGATGGTGAGCAGTTTAATTATGTGTAGTATATACATAAATTATGTGCTAGTAAAATAAATAAAAAAATGAGTATACTATTTTCTGTCTCTAACTTTGAATGACTTCTTTTTTAATCACCATAGGAAGTCATGCTTTATTATATTCAATATTTGGAGGCTCTTCTCTTCATTTTTATTAATGGAAAATATAGATGTTAATTTATATTTAAAGTATTGTGGTATATATTTCATGTAATTTAGTGTTTAAAGAAATATATTTCATATAGTGCTACTTTCAGATTTTATGCCTGATGTGATTTGATTGGATGTATTAGTAATTATTGTGAGATAATTGTATAATTAATGAAAACATTTTAATTTTTTATTTGGTGGTAAACTAACAAGAATATTTCTTAGAAAAGAACTGACCTTCCTATCCACAGACCAACATAAAACTGGACACACTATTCTTTTTCATAGAAAAAAAGCTCTGATTTCATTGTGCCCAGGCAGTTCAGTTTGTCATAATTTTATAGCTTACAATGCCATAGCCGTCACTTGTTTTAACTCCTGTGTCTGTGAGTGATGGATTTGGAGATACTTTGTGTCACATCACCAGTCATGTCCTCCCAGCTCCTGACAGTGTGGTGCAGGGTAAGTGACTGCTTGTGCTAGAGCCTTTTGTCCTCTCTACATGGTTGGAGCATGGAGCTTAGGGAAGGGGTCTTGTGACCAAGGCTGCTCTGCAGTCCCAGATGTGGCTTCCACTTGCTGCTGCTGTGTTGGCAGAGCACTTTCCCGACACTGTAGACATTTGGGAAATATGCTTCTGGCTTTGGTGATCAAGCAAATTTATTAACAGCAATGAGACTCCAGCAATTTTCAATAAATCATGACTTGCTGATTTATTTCAAAAGATCCATATAGCAGTAAACAATACCATTTACATTTAATTAGTTTTATTGAACAAGAGGCAATTTTATTTGTAATGAAACACATGTTATGATTAAGGATGTATTTTAATGACCTTTAAGTAATGCGAACAAATGTTGCCCTTGACCTAATAGCAGAGGCTTTCCTACATTATTGAAAACTTGAGAATGATTTTTAAATTATCGTGAAACGCTCCGAATGACACTCTCATTATTGTGCCATTCTTCAGTCATTTGATGTCTAATATACTAAATGAAACGCACGCTTGTAAATGTTCATGTGTGCGCGTAAATGGGGGTTGTTGCTAGCTTGTTCTTTATGTCCTATATCAAAAGGTAGTGTGTGGTATGGAAGTTTCATGCGTTGAGAATTACTGCAACCATGTTTGTTCAGTCATAAGACTGATGCTCATTTTTATTTTCTGTCTTCCAGGACCTTTTTTCTATCAGTGCCTATGTTTATGCTCAGAAGCCACAACTGGATATTCATAGTTTTGAAGGAACATTTACCAGGGTAAGTTAAATATTTGGTTAATATAAAGATATTCAGCATTTATATAAGTTAAAGGTAGTGGACCTTTATTTAGAGAGAATAATTCAGTATAGAGTAGATTCACACAGAAGCTCTAAAGCATGAAGCAAAAGCTGTAAAATGTGTCAAGTTCTTAGAGGTTCCCGTGTGACGTCTGTGTCTGAGCAGTACATTGAGTAGGCAGACTCCTTGGGTTGTAGCACGTGTACTGCTGATAAGATCTGGCTCCCACAGGCTAGGAGTCAGAAAAACAGCACAGTGTAGCTAATTCAGTCTTGGTTTCAGTTAATAGTTGATGACCAATGTGCCCAGCACTTCTAGCTTCTTGTTTCCTGGGAGGATAAATACATGTTTACACACATGTGTGTGCATTTATACAGTCCTTCACTGCTGTGTGTATGCTGTCCCACATGCTTGTTTTTATGGAGACTTGGTAAAGCTTGAAACCCCATTTTGCTCAATGCTATTGGAAATAGAAGAACTGAATACTTATTTTAACAGCTTATAACTGTTAACATATTTCTTAATAAGGAACTTTATTATACAACTTTTTTATATTGGAGCATGGTTGGACGTGTTTGTTACTTGTCATATACAAGATTTATATAGTGATCATTATCACTTGCAATATTTGCAGGTGCTAAATTATTTGATAGTTAATATACAAGTTGTGGGGACTCGAGTTGAGGACACTTGTGAGGCATTCAGAGTCCACAGGGGAGATAGATATCACTTTGTAGCTGCTTATTTACATGCGTGCTGTAGAGCTACATGCCAACATGTACATGGAAACATGGGAAGAAGCATGTACACATGATATTCTATGGTCTTTCTGTGCTTTTTCAAAAATATTATGAAAAAAACCTCACATTCGTATAGAAAAAACATTTTAGCATGTAAGAAAAATTGTTACAAATAGGTATCTTTCTATATAAAATTTAATCCAACCTTCATTACAAATCTTAAATATTATTGGCAGTCTTTTTCTTCATGTCTTTCTCTTTCTTTTCTAGTTTGTATTGCTTATGGCTTCCTAAATGTTGACAATATTTGCAGATCTCAAGGTTAAAGAGTCAGAGTAGGCTGTTCAGAACCCTGGAGGGTGAGTTTGCCATTGTGGGTAGAGATGCTGGTGTGGAAATGTAGTGTGGCTGTGAGATCAAGGTGGGCAGAAGAGAGTAGAGGAGCAGGCACAGTATTTGGCTTTGTGGTGCCATTTTGTTTTGGTTGAATGCAGTATGTCTCTCATGGACTCATATGTTTGGAGACTTGTCCCCAGCTGGTGGCTCTGCTTTGGGAAGTTGTAATCTGAGGCCTACTTGGCAGACATAGAGCCTTTGGGCTATTGGACCAGAATGTGTGGGTTATAGCCTGCCTAGTTACAGCCCTAGTCTCTCAGTTTCTTTGCTGCCCGTGCCTTGTTACCAGGTCCCTCATGCTCCTGCTACCATGCCTTCCCCTGTCATAGATTGTTCCCATCCAAACCATGAGCTGCAGCTAGTCTCTCCATGCAGTTACTTCTTAGCAGTTACTACTTCCACAGTAAGAGGAAAAGTAAAGTGAGAAATCTGTGAAGTCTGCTTAAAGGGCAAGGAATTTATCAGGGGATAAAAACTCACTACAGCATGAGATTTATCATAGGATCCTGGAAAGCCAAGCGATGGTCCATGCTGATCTTCTGCCTGGTCTATCTCAGCACCCAAAAACGTGATCCTCAGCACAGCATTGTTGGCACTTGGGACCTTTAAGAGGTGATTAGGTCACTAGGACTCCTGGTACGTGATTGGTGCTATTTGTAAAAATGATATTGTCATAGGAGTGTGTTCTTGATCACAAGACGAATTCAACTCCCTTCCTTCCTCCCCATCATACATATTGTGACCTTGCCACTTGAAGCTTCCTGGCATCTTACATGCAGCCTGAAGGGTCTTACCCCTGGTCTCATACTTTTCAGCCTCCAGAACCATGAACCACAGTTATACTTCCATTATTTATACATTCCTAGTCTGTGAGATTCTGTTAATAGCAGCAGAAGACGGACCAAGATGTGTAGCTCTGAGCAGCATTCTTCTCTCTGGTGTGATTTATAGTGTCTTCACTTGTCAGCTGTCTGGCTCTGGTGAATTTTACCTCTTCCTCAGTGTACTTTTCAGAATTTTCAGGAATACTAATCAGAAAACATGTAGGGTCTTCAAAATGTTCGTTCTTTGCACTGTTGCTGAATAAAGGCAGATTTTGAGAGAAACTCTGCAAACACGCACATACATATACATGTACACACACACTCACATATACATGTACATACACACACATATACATGCACACACACATACACACCCCCACATACATATACGTGTAGACACACAGACACGAACACACATGCCTAGGTGAGTGAGAAGGGGAATGGGAGAATGGGTGCAGTCCCAGGTCTAGAAGAGGTCTCTGCGTGCCTGCCCCGTTTTATTCAGTGTGAGGTTGGTGGAGGGGGAAGCTTTCTATATGAGGGGCTGTTCCTGTCTCTAAACACAACGAAACTCCTGTTTGTCTTAGAGTTTTACACTTGTGTCTACATTTCTGCTCCTTTGGAGAGTTAGTACTACCAGAGCTGTCTAAAAACGCTAACATCTAAGCCTTGTGTGTGTGTTTTAGAGTAAAGCAAATAAGCCACTTTGGGAGATGAGAGGGCATTGTGGACTGACCCTCCACAGCCAGTTTCATTTCAGAGAGATGTAGCGGGAATGGGAACATCCTCTATTAGAACAGAGTTGCAAGTGCTGCATGCTGTGGATGCTGATGATGGAGGTGGAGTCCAAGGGAGACCCAAACATGCAGAAAAGCTCTACATGCCCTTGGCATGCCTTTATCTTGCGTGGCCTAAGTCACATCTAAGGAGTACACTTCAGGTAAATGGTCTTGTTGTACCCACATTTGACATTTTTAGCCACTTTGTTTTTCTCATTTTAAATATATCAATCTAGAATTTTAGATGATTATAATATGAAAATATTTTTGTTTGTATTTTTTCAAGTACAAAGAAAGAAAAAGACATTGAATATCTTTATAATTAGAAATTGAAATTCAGTTTAACTATAGAAATGTATCAGTTGAATGTTGTTAAGAGTGGTATTCTTGGAAACTCTTTTAGTACAGTATAAAGGAGCAGCTACCCCTGTTGGGGGTGAGTTTATAGAGACTGAATTAGGGATTGGAGCACATCACTCTGAGGTTGCTGTAGTAGCAGGTGCATTGTGCATTTTGTTGCCCCTGGTAACTCTAACACAGTCATGCGCATTGTGAATGAGTCTATGTCTGCCACCCTCCTACAGCATGGGCAACCTGGCTGCATAGTGTTGTGTTGGAAGTGGTTTTTACCTTTCTTCCAGATGCTAACCTCCCCCTTTGTTTAAGACATAAGCCTTCCCTTGGAAAGCTGG
>LZPO01089052.1:0-13493 GCA_001675575.1 Neotoma lepida
GTGTCAGTTCCTTGTGAATCAGCAGCAACAGCTAAGGTTGTATGAGGCTGGCTTTTCAGGAGCAAAACATGCCAAAAGCAATCTCCTGCCTTCAAATCTCCTGGTACCTGCAGACAGGCTCCCCAGAGGGAGAACTCTGGGCAGTAAACTTAGTCTGAGTTCACTTCCAGGGATGGAGAAGTGTGCTTTGTTTTGTTTTCTGAGGAGGTCTCATCTAGCCTCGGCTGGCCTTGAACTCATCTTGTAACTGAGACTGTTTTTGAATTCCTAATCTTTCTGCATCCACCTCCCAAGTGGATATGCCACCTCATAGGAATGTGCCAACATACCCATGCCAGCCTGCGAAGGTTTTACTTTTCGGGTAGGCTTGACAAGTCATCCACTGTTTCTTCCTTTATAATATGAGCCTGAAGTCAGAGGTGATTTTATCAAGACCCTGGGAGACTTCAGTTTCAGACCCTACTGCTGTCAGAATTCAGAACTGCACTGGGGTCTATACATGGTGCAGGATATGGGGCCGCTGGAGGAATCGTGAATAGGTGATGACCTGTGACTGCCTGATGGGGTCCTCCTTTCCTTGTTTCACTGCTAGAGGAAGAGCCTGTGCTTTGGTGGGCATGAGAAAGCTCACATATTCTATCCATAGAAAAGAGCTCTGTATAAAGGACATGCTGATTCCAGCAGACACTCACCCAGGGGAGCCCCTATGCAAAGGTCCCATCAGACATGTCCAACAAAGGGGCAATGGAGAGCTAGGGTAGAATTGGACTAGGTGTGGTAATTAAAGAATCACCAGAGAGCCATATATTTATTACTGTGACCAAAAGCAACTGGTGGGAGGAAGAATTTACTTTGGCTCATGGTCCAGAAGAAGCAGTCCATTATGCCAGGGAAGGCATGATGGCAGCAGCTGCTCAAGGATGTGGACATGAGAACTTGCTGAAATCTGTGTACATCAGGGTGCAGAGAAAAGGGGAAGGGAATGCATTCAGCATCTTTCCTTCTTTTAAAACCCTTTCTATTTAGTCTAGAATCCTCGTATATGGAGTGGTATTACCAACATTTGGGATGGCTCTTCCCTCCTCAGTTAAAACACTCTGGAAATACCTTCCTTTGAAGAAATTTCACAACCAGAGGTGCGACTCCCAGGCAATTCCAAATCTAGTAATAGTGATAATGCAGAAGAACCATCATCACAGCAGGGCCACCTGAAAACCAGGCTACACAGCTGGCTGGATAACAAGTCCGGTTTCAGAAACCTTGGTGACAATATTGTAGTTGACTTTATACCCGCTTTCATCCCAAACAGTTTGTGGGAGGATGAGGTGAAGGGGGCTTGCTATGGGTCATGGTAAGCAAAGCTGGGTGGAACATTCTTACACTACTTTGTTTTTATGTTTGAGATCTAGTTGAATCTGCTTGTTGTGTAAGTTTGATGCTGTTCATAAGAAGCAAGGTTTTAAGGAATATAATTCCCCCATAGAAGCTGAAAAAGCCTTGTGAGTTACACCATGAGGTGTGTGTCCCCTCATCTCATATGCCTGCTCTGGAGATCCCACTCCTAAGGCTACACTAACTATGCACCCACAATCAGCCCATGAGTGTGCTCATGTATATATAGACCATGTTACCCTTGTACATATGTATGTGCTGGCACATGGCATTGATCTGTATTTCTCAGCATCCCTGTGATGGCAGTTGAACTGATAAAGAAACACTGAGATACCACACCTGTCACTGCAGGGCTTGGGCTTTGCTGAAGCACATGGCTAACATTCATCTCTTATCTTATCAACAGCTTGTCAGGATGTCCAAGAGCCACGTCAGCAATGAAGAAAGCAAAATTGTCTGGAGAACAGATGTTGACTATTAAGCAGCGAGCCAGCAATGGTAACCACACCCTGGGGTCCCCAGCATTCCTGCTGGTTAGAGAGGTGGGATGTCACTGCATGCCAGCTCAGCATCAGTGACTTAGTCCACTGTTCTGAGACCACAGAAGATCATTAGACTCCACCTATATCCCATATCCCAGGATCTCCAACACTGGGTCAACTTTCTCACCAACAACCATGGCACACCTTTCTTTTTTCCTTCAGCCCCCATTCCTAAGCCTATAACCTAGGAGCAGCATTAGAACACTTAGGTCACAAAACAAGGATAGAGGCCTCCTTCCTGCCTTCTCCTCTTTCTCAGCACGTTCAATAATTAATTGATTGTCTTGAATTCATCGGTAAAGTCCACTCCCTTCAAGAAACCCTGTGGCTGGTGACTAGTTTGTATGTGTATACAAAGTTTACCAAGGAAAATCGGGGACCTTGGGAGGATTTTGTAAGTAACATCTAAGCCACACTAGCCCACAGATCCTAGACACACCCCACAGTCTATCCTCATGACTTTTGGATCCCATAAACATAGTTCAGCCACTAGCTAAGATTCATTTACAAGCTCAGAGTCAGTGCTGGGGCACTTTTGGAGTTATATGTAGCTAAGCATGAAGAGCAGCAGCAGCTAAGTGCCAATGTCAATCCCAGCCAAGATGAAGGAATGCTCTGCCCTGTTGTCTCAGGTCTCAAACTGTAAATGAGTTTCTTCTCATAGTATAGCTACATGTTTTTGTTTGTTTGTTTGTGTGTGTGTTTGTTGGTGATTTTCTTGTGGGAACAGGTCCCCAGGTATAGAGATGAAACACTGACTAGTGTCTCTGAGAAAATGAAGCCATGATGTCCCTTGCAGAAGAAATGATTGTATGGGGATGCCTCCTTCAGGGAATATTAAGGTGCTTCAGGATGTGGGTTTGGTTTTGACCCATGGACTAAGGAGTCTTTATTCAAAAACAGGTAGAACAGAGCTGGGGAGAAAGCACAATAGTTAACAGCAGTCCTTGCTGTTCATGCTTGAGGACCTATATTTGGCTTCCTAGGACCCATGAGAAAAGTCAGTGGTGACAGCAGGCTTCTATAACCCTAGAGGTGTGAGGAAAGGAGACAGGCAAATCCCTGAAACTCATTGGCTAGCCCATATAGCCCAATCAGTGAGCTTCTAGTTCATTCATTGATTCTGTCTTTAAAAGAGAGAAAAAGAAAGAGAACAACCAAGTAAAGACATCCAAAACAGAACTTGGGCCTCCACTCATGTATGCACACCTTATACACATACAACACCACACATAAACAATAAATAAATAAAAACACATAGCAGAAACACATAGAACATGTCAGTTATTGAGGAGCTAATCAGAACCAGAATGTCAGAGGCTGGCAGCACCTCCTAAGTCTCCCTGAGACCCTTGGCTCAGATCTCACCCAAGCTGGTTCCAGTAAGAAACCCTTGGCTCAGCACTCACCCAGGCTGGTTCCCGTAAGAAACCCTTGGCTCAGCACTCACCCAAGCTGGTTCCAGTAAGAAACTCTTGGCTCAGCACTCATCTGAGCTGGTTCCAGTAACCTGTGAGTAAGATTTGCAAAGTGGTGGGGACATCCTCACCAAAAAGTTCCACCTATAAAGTCAACACTCAGAATCATTCACCCTGAAGCCAGAAAGGTAGAATCCCAGGCCCCTTTTGCATGATAATCCTAACTCAGAGCTCTGGATGCACTGTAAATACAGTATCTAGGACTAAGAGATCCTCACATCAGACTGGTAGACTCACAATGGCATCCCACTTCAGACCCTAGACCCTAAGTTATAACTCTGGTTAATGTCTGTCTTCTATAACCCCAGCTGAAGGCCAANTGCAGTGTGNAGGTACATAGGCTCAAGTCATCCCCTTTCTGTCTGTCATTTCGTATTATTTGATGTCCTAAAGGTAGTACAGTGCATCTGCCTACAGAAACCTTTTCTCTGCCAGTGACAGGTATAAATACTAACATGTGACCCATCATTCTCCAGAGACATACCCATATGTGTGGTGTAAGCTTAGGGACTTGAGGTGCTGTGAGCCAGTGTCCTTCTGCCCAATACAAAGGACATGGAAATAGAAGTCAACTAGAGTTTCTGCTTTCCAGAAGGTCTGGAGCCCATCTGCATGCTCTCTCCTTGGAGCCCCAAATAACCAGCACAAAGAGCTTGCACTGAGATACCTGCAGGCAGTGTCTACCACTCCATTGCTCACTAAGAAACCAAGTTCCTTGCCAGAAAGAAGATAGGCACTGAACTCCAGCCAGACAGCAGGCATTGGCAAGACACTTAGCACTGCATCTTACAGCTAGTCCTGGTGCTAAGGCGAACATCTCTTAGTAGGTTACTCTAGGTCTGTACCCACTGGATACTCATTAGTGAAGGAAGTAGCCATTAGACAAGGATCAGCTCAAAGGAGAAGAGAATGAAGAAGCTCAGGGGACAAACATGCATGTCCTAGAGGAGGGACAGCTCATACTGGACAGACAGCATGGGCAGCCAGCTCTCAGCTTCAAACTTCCATCCCTCTGTCAGCAGCCCTGTTTTTATTACCCTCTATCTTACGGTAAAATAGTTTTGTTTTGGTGGTTAGGCTCAACCACCATAGACCTGTCTCTTTCTCTTCTCTGCTGGGACTCTTGGCCAAATACTACCTCCGTTCAACCAGGCTTCACAGTGTTTTGGAGTGTCTCTGACCTCCATTCTGGGCCCTTCTGCCTGCAAAGCTTAAAAATAGATTCTGCAAGGTCTGGCCTACTGCATACTTACCCATTGGTCTGCAGGACTGTCATGTTTGAGGATAATGGCATCTGTAATTCTCCTGTACTTTGTGTGTCCTCAACCATGTAAAACCACATAGTCCCAAACCAGAGAATCCTTGTCATATTGATATTGATGATGCAAAATTGTCAGCAGCAGAACACAGCAAATCAGATGTTGAAAATACCCTTTGTAAACACAGGCAGTTAGTAATGTGCCTGGGTTTTCCAGGGTTGGCCTAAGGAGACACCTAGGCTCTTGCACATTGGCAGTTGCTGGCTTGGACTGCTCAGCCCAAGATAGTCAGGTTCACACCCTTCCCAACTTCTGAACGTGTCTGGGGTCAGATTCTCTTAGGGCTCATTATGGAAGCCTGGTGTGCCCAGGATGACAGAATCAAAAATGAGCATGATAGGATGCTAAGTGCAAAAGTAAAGAGTATAGCTAGAAAAACCAAGAGTTAGCAAAACAACTTCTGTCCAGAGTCCAAGGGGCAAATACTAAGGCTTTGAGCATTCAACTGGAGCTCTTACCTATCAGTAAAGAAACTATTTTATCAAGGTTCTTTCTAGAATGTCTTCACTTTCTCTAAGTGCATTGGTCGTAGGGCAGGCTGGGGTGAGGAAAGAAAGACATACACACTGTGACTCTATATAAATTCAGTGATACATTTCCCGAGAAAATTCAATTCCAAATGGAAAAAGAACAGAAAAAACAATGTATTTCTGCTGCAATGTTTTCAGGCACTAACATGATGATTTTGCCATTACAGGTATAGAAAATGATGAAGAAATCAAGCAGTTAGATGAAGAGATAAAGGAGCTTAATGAGTCCAATTCCCAGATGGAGGCTGACATGATCAAACTCAGGACTCAGGTAACAGTTTGTGAAGCCACAATTCTAGCTCCAGTGTGGAGCCCTGCTTCTTGTTCCTCTGTGGTTGCTGTTCCTGCTGTAATTGGGAAAGGGTGTCCCTATGTGCCTAAGTTGGCCTAGAACTCCTGGGATCCTCCTGCATCAACTTTCAGAGCATTGAGCTTACAGGCATATGCCAGCATCCCTGGCTCCAGTTCTAGCCCTAATGTGAAACTTTTAATTCTACTTCTCACAGAGTTGCAATCCTTGTACTAATGTCAAACCCNAGTTCTAGTTCTATGATGATACCTCGATTCTAGTATCAGCAATTCAGCCTCGATTCTAGGGCTAGCATGAAGCCTCAATTCTAGTTTTAACAAGAAGCTTCTGTTTCTAGTAGTAATTTGTGCTGTTGCTTAGAGGAAGATTGAAGGCACCCCTTAGGAGAGGTGTGGTTTCTTTGTTTTCCCATTTTTCCTCAAATTTTCCCCTGGTGGGTAACTTTGCCTTTTGCAGAATCATTGCATGGCAATATTTTTTGTAACACAGAGGCCATATGTCGTCCTCCTACCTATGTGTGCTTCTGTTTTCAGCCGGGTCCATTNGTGAATAGCCATCCCCAGAGTATCACCTGTTCTATGAAAGATGTGGGTTGTCTCTCAAGGCCCTAGTGTTATTTGATCACTTTGCATCATTAACAGTGATGGCAGAAGCTCCTAAGATTTCTGAGAAGCATTGCCTATTGCTTGCATCTCTTAGCTTGTGGGCTGGTGGGAAGCTGATCTTGCATTTATATGTGAATTCCCAGGGTTTCATGGTCGACTGGGAAGGTGAGAGGAGAGCTTCTTGGAGCACTTAGATGAGTATCTACTAACAGAGGAGCCTTCCCATCCCTGCGCTGACAGTCCCTGTGGCACTCACTGTGGCAGGTGTCACCATGGACACACATGTCACACATGTCCACTCAGATCCTGTGTGAAGCCCTTTTCTCCCAAAGCTGCTTCATATACTTAGGCTATACATTAACACAGAGGTAAACCAGAGACAGGTTAAGGCTGAAATCACTTCTGACAGGATCACACTGGAACCAGGAATAGAGAAAAATCACAGCCAGTGCCTAGGGTTGTGGTTCCACTTAGGTAACTGGAGTCCTGCTCAGGAAGAGTCCAGACTTAACTTTGGCAACAAACTAGAGAGTAAAGCCTGGAAAGTAAAGAGGAGGTCCATCTGGGCATTTCAGAGTCTCAAATACTTGATCAGTGAAAGAAAACCTCCCCTGCCACCCACATTAGTCCATTCCTGTTGCCGGTGCATGCAGTGCTATAGAGGTTCATGGTGTGAAGGAAGCAGGCCCATTTTCACTTATGGTTCTGGAGATCCAAGGTCAGGGGCCACAGAGAGATGTGGAGTCTTCTTACTGCTGAAATCCCCAGGTGGTATGACCTATCACATGGTGAGAGACAATGTGTGTGTGTGTGTGTGTGTGTGTGTGTGTGTGTGTTTGCACACGCACATGTGCACGCTTCATCTTACAGTCTCTTTTCCTCCTACAAAAGTACCAGGCTCCTGTCATCCAATTATGGGTTCACCCTAACAACCTTACCTCATACTGATCACCCACACAGTCTCCATCACTAATATCAGTATTTGGATTAAGTTTTCACCTTCATTACTCTTTACAGCAGGTATTAAATGCCAACATATGAAGCCCAGGGACACTTAAACTCCATCCAAAACATAGTGCCTTCTCTAACCTAGGACCACTATTGTTAAATATCTAGTGTGTTCAGTTCACTGTCCACTGTAAGAATTCAATCTGAGGGGCAAAGTTACCACTTACCTGAAAGGGTGAGCCCACCATTTGGTAATACACTTGAGCAGTGTTTCTGGTCAAGTTGGTACAACGAAGATGGCTTTTGTGAGCCCTAACTGTTCCTGTGTTTTGCACCTCTATACAAAAAAGTCAGTCCCTAGGTCTTTGGCCCTATATAAACTTGGGTCAAAGGTCCTAAGTGCCCAGGCACCTCTCTGGGCCAGTAGAATGACCAAAGACAATATATACTTTATTCCAATTCAATTGTACTCAATGCAGCACAGGTAATGGGGCTCAAGGTGTGTTGGGCACCCAGCTGAGCACTCCCAGACTGAGTCTCAATTCAACAAGTACAACACATCTCATCCAGTCCAACTCAGTTCTCACTCACTGTATATAAAATTTAACAGCTTATACAGGGCCTCAAGCAAAGAGCTACGAAAGTGAGCTGAGCACACTCTGGATCNAGGAAAACATAGAAGTTGAATATACACTTGGTAAAGAACAAGAAAGAGGAGACTAAGACTCATGGAACAAGGCACAGGGGGAAGTAAGGTGGATATAAGCTACCCCTGGGTGGTTGTGAGATGGCCCAGGAGAAAGAGAGGATGCCTTGAGTGATAGGAAGGAAACATTCTAGCATAGAAAATGCAGGGGCAGAAGGAGGAGGGTTCAGATTGGAAGCCTGTAAAGAACCTGTACCCTGTAGTCACCAATTGGGCTCAGCAGTTTTATTGGGGAGGGAGAAGAGAAAGAGATGCTAGAATATGAAAGAGAAATCATATGCTCAGATAAGATCGCTAATGAGAAATTACCTGGCATCTGGCTCTGTCTTTTCTAGCTTTGCCTCTGCTAAGTTGGCTGGTATCAGCCCTGCAGCTAGTCTTCAGCTGCTATATCTCTGAACTACTCATCAGGGTGTGGTTTCTTTTCCCTGTGATCTAAAATTCTCTGTGTAACTCAGCCTTGGTCTAAACCCTAAATACCTCTCTTGATCCCACTTCAGTCTCATATGGTGATAGANGGCAGAGGACCACTTTGCTATGGAGCTTTCCTCAAGTCTCTCTCCCTCAGTAACCTAACACCGGGTGTATGCCCCTGTCTGTGCATCTTTCTGCACACATCTGTGAAGTATGTCACACTGGCCTTGGTTCTCAGCAGCCAGGAATCATAGAACAAATGTTCTGGCTTTTGGACCCCACAGCCTTGTCATAATAGTTCTGTTCCAGGCTCCTGGCTGCTACCATACACCTCTATACAGTACTGAGTGTGAGTTAAACAACATGAATGCATCACAAAATGATGTCATTCTCTTGGGTTTACAATACCATTGAAAGAAGCAAAAGAGGCTCACATGTCTATCAAAAGTGGGCCTTGAACTGTCTTTGATCTCTAATAGCTCCTTCTGACAGAGGCCATCCTGGAAAATACTTAGGCCCAGAGGGAGATAGAGCCAGGCAGGCAGACAGACATGAGACTTGCTCATTAGAAATAAATCTGTGGTGTATGATTGCCCTTTGCAGACCTCCATCTTGGCTTAAAGATGCCCCAAATCCTCATGATCTCCTGTCATGATCACAGAGGATCTGAGGGTCCTTAGAGATCAGATCTGTGCTACCTGAGTAAAGAGCCAGTGTTCTTCTCAGAGATCCAAAACAGGCACATTCTGACCCAACCCTCAGCCTGCAGCCTGGCTCTGAAGGTGGTACAGGCTCTTCACATACCACTGCTGAGGACCAGTACTTTTGGGAGAGCCTGGGGTTGGGGAAAGAGATGCCTCCATGTACTCTCCCCATAGCACTCTGACTCTGAGAATGGCCACTGTGTTTCATAGCTTTGACACCTTCAGTGGAATTAAGCACCCTAGGAAAACAGATATCTTGGCTGCCAGTGTACATAGAGGCTCCTGCTTATCTAAAGAACAAGGAAACTAGAAAAATAAGGAAAAAACTAGGGAAACCAGGACTAATAGTCTGAGTGGACTCCCAGGGTCACAGTACCTTAACATAGGTCTCAGGCATGTGGATCTGAGTCCACAGGAGAAAATGAGTTCAAGGCCCACTTGAAAGTTGGAAAGTCAGATAGTTGAGAGGAAGGAGGCCAGGTTGTGAGACTTAGAGATGCTTACAATTCTACTGTGTATCCTGACACCCCTCTGAATGCCCTACCCGCTATCCTGAATGGTCCGGGTACCCCACACATGGGCAGGTGTGCATATGAACAACCTGGGGCTGGCTGGGTTATACCTAGAGACTGAAATCTCTAGGCCACAGCTGCAGTTTGAACTCCCTTTCTGATTAGAACTTGTGCTAGGCCTTCCCACAATCTCCATAGTTTCCTCCACAGTTTAGTGGCATCTGCACATGAGATTTGTTTATTTTGAGAACAATGCAGCTCAAGTCTCTATCTTCTCATGGGTAGTATTCCAGGAAATGATGGGGTGTCTTTGGCTGGAAAGATACTTTAGCCTCCTTTAGACACATGGATGGGAAATGCAGGGTAGAAGGGAAATTTATCTGAAATAGCCCTATGAATGCTGGTGGATATATCCAGGCATAGCCTGAGGCTTGACCCACTCAGGTTGCTCTGACCATGCCTATGAAATCAGACTGATTGGCGTAAACCCATTGTACAGTAGAGAGAAAGCCAAGGCACAGAGAGGTGGGGCTAGAGGCCTGCAGAGGTTTCCTGAGATGGAAGACCATGGAGGGTACAAGGCCCTAGGCACAAATGTGAGAGGGGTTAGATCCTGGGGACCTATGTGCCCAATAGTTAAAGCATAACTGTCTGGCAGACAGAGAAGCCATGATATCCATTCAAGTGGCTAACAGGATTACTGTCCCCACTTCCCCCCTCTCTCCCTCTACTCTGCCTGAAATGTTTGGCACCTCTGGCCATCCTGCCACCTCTTCGAATTATATTTTAATCCTAGAAATCATGCTTTTAGGATCAGTTCCTAGAACACAGAAAGCCTTGGATTCCATACTTAGCACCACACTAACTGGGTACACCTGGTTGTAATACCAGCACTTGGGAGATGGAAGCAGGAAAATCAGAAGTTCAAGGTTGTCCTTAGCTACATGGCAAGTTTGAGTCTAGCCTGCACTACATAAAAAAGCGGGGGGATGGAAGGACCCTACACAAATTCATGTCCTCTGTACTAACCCATCAGCCAACACTGGCTCTAAGGAATCAAGCTGTCTAGAAGAACACATCTTCAGCCATGGGCCCAAGGATAGCTGCCCCTGGGGTCTCCTTCCTCAATAGAGACTGCTCACACACCCACTTCTGGGCCAGAGAGGTATCCCTGGGATGGTGTCTTAGTCACTGTTCTGTTGCTATGAAGAGACACCATGACCACAGCAACTCTTTTAAAGGAAAGCATTTAATTGGAGGCCTGATTACAGTTTCAGAGGTTTAGTCCATTGTCATCAAGGTGGGGAGCATGGCATCAGACATAGCATGCATCCTGCTGGAGAAGTAATTGAGAGCTACATCCTGATCTACAAGCAGAAGGGGTGGAGAGGGAGGGACTGGACCCTGGCATGGGTTTTTGAAACCTCAAAGCCCACCCCCAGTGACACACTTCCTCCAACAAGGCCACACCTGCTCCAACAAGACCATGCCTCCTAATCCCTGTCAAGTCCCTGGTGACTAAGCATTCAAATATATGAGCCTATGGGAGCCATTCTTATTCAAACCACCACAAATGGAAACATTAATTTGACAGAAAAAAAATGCCAGAAAGTTGACCAGGGTATCTGGATGAAAGCATTTGGCTCCAAGGGGTTCTCCCATAGGACAAAGGGGACATGTTCCTTCTGGGGAGAAGTCCCATTAACACACTGCTCTATCTCTCAGATATGCTGAGTATCTCACAGAGTTTCATAGGCCCTGGATACAGTGAGAGGTGAGAGCCTAGAACCTAAACTAAGTGNGGTTCAAGGATGGCAAAATGGGGAAAGGAGAAAATAAGGGGAAAAGGGATAGAAATACTAATGAGAGAGGAACTCAGTGTAGGGGACACATGGCAAGTTCTGAGCATGGACCATCTTGGCTTCCCATCCATGTAAGGTGGAGGAGGATACCCCCTGATGCTAGCACTCTAGCCCTTGACTTTGGCAATTCTCCATTTCTCCCAGACCACTTAAAACTGTGGTTCTCAACCTGTAGGTCACAACCCCTTTGGGAGTTGAACGACTCTTTCACAGGAGTCATCTAAGACCATTGGAAAACACAGATATCTACATTATGATTCATAACAGTAGCAAAATTACATTTATGAAGTAGCAATGAAAGTTTTATGGTTGGGTCACCATGACATGAAGAACTGTATTAAAGATATTACAAAGGTTGAGAACCACTGTCTTGGAAGGAGGAGGAGAAACCAAGAGACCAAGCCTCCACCTGCATACACCCACTAGCCACCCACATGGACACAGAGCACCCATCAGAGCAGACAGGAACACCACAAAAGGGAATTAACATCGATTCTATAGATTCATATTATTCCAACAAGACAGCAGGGACAGATGGGCAGATAAGAGTACCCAGACTTGAGAACATTCAGTAAGGGGAGAGCAAGCAGACAGTGAGGACACCTCCATGGTTGCTATGGCCAGCACTATGTGTTCAAGTGTAAAGAATCGAAGACGCAAGTCTAGGTCCCGAAGATGCAGCCTCTGTACTCGAGCAGAAAGCTTCTGTCCTTGTCCTATGACCTAGTCCCTCACAGCCAGTATGCATGCTCCCAGCAGCCTGCCTTATGTTACATGTCACCCAAATGTGTGATTTCAGATCACCACAATGGAGAGCAACCTAAAGACAATTGAGGAGGAGAACAAGGTCATTGAGCAGCAGAATGAGTCGCTCCTGCACGAGCTGGCCAACCTGAGCCAGTCCCTGATCCACAGCCTCGCCAACATCCAGCTGCCTCACATGGTAAGTGACTAAGCTCAGGTGAGCGCCTCGGAGCCTCCGCAGTCCACCTCACTGAGTAGATGTCTGTTTCATTGTCCATGGTCCTTCAGCTTTTGGTTGTTTTTGGTCACCACCCTGAAACCATACCGTTAACCACTAGAAACATTGGTGGGGCTGATCATATAACGTTAAGTGTGCTCTGAGTAGGCCTGTTAAGTATTATGGAAACAGTGGCTCTATGCTATGATACTGTTTTATGCTTTTGTGAATATACTATTCAGAAAATAAAAGTTGTATATGAACTACTATTTAATATCTCGTAGGATCCAATCAATGAACAAAATTTTGATGCTTACGTGACTACTTTGACGGAAATGTATACAAATCAAGATCGTTATCAGAGTCCAGAAAATAAAGCCCTACTGGAAAATATAAAGCAGGCTGTGAGAGGAATTCAGGTCTGAACAGCTGCTCTAGTGGTGACTCATGCTTAAAAAGGATGCCTCTTGTTTCTTGCTGCTGTAACTTACCAGAAAGTGTTATATATTTATTTCTGTCGGAACAGTGTTATGCTACAAGACTTCATAATGGTTTTGTGTGCTCTCGAGATAGTACCTGCAGACTAGTTTTGGATACATTCACATTTTGTACGTTTTCATATAAGCTGACATAGTGTGATTTGCCATGTAATGTTTATAGCTGCTGCTGTCTGCACATTTGGGGGTCTCTATATTTCTGAAGAGGTAAGCTGATCAAAAAAATAGAGTGTAAATTCTTTTTAATGCTTTAGTGATTCAATGTTTTAGTATTTTGAACTGAAATGGACAAAAAAAGAAAAAGGAAAAAAAAGCAGGTTTGGATGATCACTTTGTGGCCTCATGGCTACTTTTAGACATTATCATTTTGCCTCAGGTTGGAGGACTTTGTGGAATTTAAGAAATACATTTTGTGTGCATATTGTTTCATAGCAAGAATTGGTTGCAAAAAATGCTTTATTTTTGAACAATGCTTGGAAATATTATGTGACTTTTTTGTTTGTTTGTTTTAGGAGGATGGTGTATGGTGGGGGCAATAAATGAGGTTTTTTGCATTCCAAGGAAATGGCATATGGATTAACTATAAGAAATGAAATAAGTAATTTATTGTAAGACAACATCAAGCCATGGAAACTTGGCAGAAGATTCAAAGCAGCTTAAACAGCACTTTTAATTAACTCCTAGACATTACATGGTGGGACTGTGGAAACTCC
>LZPO01089056.1:0-13441 GCA_001675575.1 Neotoma lepida
TCTAGAGAAGTGTTATCCATGTACAATATATATATATAATATAAATAATATATACCTAATAAAGTGCCAAAAACAACTTTGTAAAGGTAGAGCCAATGACTCTAATTCTAACATACTAAAGAGAAAGTTTTATTTTCCATGAATATAAATAAAATTATTGATTGGCAATTTCTAAGATTTTTTTTGTAACAAAGTCTTTTACGAATTCATCTATCTGCTCATTCAACAGCATTTTATAACCTACCAGAAATTACACTATATACTTAAGATAAAACTTATTGACAACAGACATCACCTAGTATCACAGAGCTTAGAGTCAAATAAATATCAAATCCATAGTTTAAGAAAAAGTATTTCATAGGAAAGAAAAGGTAAAGCTTTGATAGTATAATCATCCAATCAACCTCCCCAGGACAATTGACAACAATGTCAACACCACCTGAACCTGCTGGGGAGATGGGTGAAGGTTTTCCTGAAAACAGTAAATTCAAGTTTTGAAAAAGTCTTGACTGAAAGAGGAAGAGGTCAGAAGAATCATCAGAAAGACTCTTTCATCAAGGAATATCAAAACATATTAAGTCAACTTTGTTTTCTCATAATTTTCATCCTTAGTCAAGGAGTAAATTCTTCATACCACTAAATCAAAGAAATATCTCCTACTGGAATCTGCAAATAGGAAGATGTCCTCAGAGACTCCCCAAGGGAGAATACCATCTTGTTCATACATTAAGTCATTAGTTTTAAACATTTTCAATTACATTGTGTGTTAAAAGTAAATAAGAATATAATTTTCTCAGGTTTAAGAATGACAGCACAGAGCTAGAAAAGTGATGAACAACCTAGACAGATAATACATTTCTTTTGAGCAGGGAAGGCTGGCATGGTGAATTATCCTCCTTCATGGAGAGGAAGGTAATATGAGAACTCCACAGAGACTGCTTTAAGGGCAAAGGAATTTATTTGGGAAAGAAAACTCACAAGACAAAACAGAAGAATTTACCATAGGATCCTGGAAGGGTGAGGCATGGTTCCATGCTGTTCTTCCATCTGGGAGCTGCCTGGTCCATCCCAGCATCCAAAACCACGAGGAATCAAAGAAGGAGCTGTGTGTGTGTGCATCCCAGGTCTTAAGGGTCCCCAGTAGCCACGCCCCAGGGGCAGGTACTTCAAGGTCATAGTCAGATTTAGCAGTTGCCTGCTGCCTCACTAGGGCCAGTGCTTCAAGGTCATAGCTGGAACAGCTACCCACTATAGGAAGAGGGCATCCTGGACTAACTTGTATTGAGTCTGCTTGTTTCTTAAAGCAGTTATTCCTAGTTTGTGATCTGCATCTGCTTTTGTCCACACAGCCACCTATGCAATGTAAGAAAAAGGAGTCCAAGGGTATGAAAGAAAAAAACAAAATGAAACTGGTTGGGAATCACATTTTTTTCCAAGATGCAAATCCCTGAACAAATTATTCTTCCCTCAAGAAAGAGGCCCAGTATACTGACACATCACCACAATGAGCTTTGCATCAGCCTTGTCAGTAACTCACTATCTATTCAGCTTCAGTCCTGTTTATATGGCTAAAAAAAATTAAACAAAGAAAACAGTAAATCAAACTAGTCTTCAAAATCAGACCATTGGAAATCAATCAAATTCAATTGCCAAAATGCTATTATAGAGCCTACTTTTTTTTTTTACATTTTTATTACAGTCTACATAAAGCTGTTCAGAATCCAGACCTACTGCTGTCTACATTCTAACTCATAAATGCGGCTCTGTAGAGTGTGTTTCCCACAGGTGGACAGCCAAAGAAAGCCATATTGCCCAGGACACCTGCTCCTGTGAATTCTTAAATGTGTGTAAATAAGGAGTTGTGATATAGCTCCTGTTCCTAGAACCCACTGAGTGAAATAAAAAGTTACAGCCTCAGAGACCAGAATAAAACATGTCTCAGAGTTCTCTTCTGCTCCTTATCTTTCCTGGTTGTCACAATGATAGCCGTTTGTGGTGAGATATTTCCCCTCATTAATATTCAACACTCCATGCTAATACTCATTACAGTAAATATCCTGTCTAGCAGGCGGCATTATTAGAGAGCTTCATTCCCTGTGAGTATCAAACAAATGTTACTCCACTAAATGAGCTGTCATTAGCAGTCAGATGTCATTCTAGCATTCTAGAAATGAAAGAAACCTAATTTGGAAGTAATGGTGATTAAAACATCTCTAAGTAGAGACTGGAGGCTCCTGAGACCCCACACCCACTCTTCCATTCCAAAATGTAGTGCAGTCTTTCAATCCGGGAGGGATTTGGCTCTGAATAGAATGACCTAAATGGCCTAAAGTGACCTCTGAAATCCAGCATAGGATTGTAACAAAAGCAGGAATATCCTCTCCTCCCATCCTGAAGTTTTAGAAAGTGTCTTTGACAAGGCTGCACCAGAAACAGGAACTACTGATAAAGTCTGGTAAGCAGCAAATATAAGATAGTAAAAATGTCCTTTATTTAGATTAGAATGTTTATGGGATGAGACTATGCAGCTTCCTTAGTCTTCCTCGGCAGTTACTCTTTACTGATGTTAATCCATTCTCCAGATTCAGATCCTACTACAGGGATGGATTTTTCAGCCCCAGATACTTTACTGCTATTTCCCTCGCCTCTCCCATTTAATTTCATGGGCACCATACTCTATTTTCTCAGGCCAAATTTGTGTTTTGATCACTTACAAGCTCTAGGTTCAATTCCTAGTACTGCAAACCTCCAAAACAAACAAACAAACAGAAGCATTTCAGACAAAATATATTCAGACAGGGGCTAGGAACATTACATTTAAATTCAGGTTTCAGAGTGGCAGAATTGAAAGAAAAATCTGCAGAGCGGGGCCAGTCACTATACCATATAGTATGCCATTTCTTACAACACCACATTTACACTCTCATGCTGTCTTGTCTGAGCTCTGTGTCTACAGAATCAGCTTTTCAGCACAAACTGCCACTCTGGCCAAATCTCTCCACTTACCACAATCATAACAAACCTTGGCTTTCACCTTTTCCATGCTTCACTTCTTCAATACCCAGGATTAAAAGCCCTATTCTCTATTTCTGTCAAGTTCAGTCTGAGCATTGAGTTGATACTAACATCTTCTACATCCTCATCAAAAGGGACTGGCTTTGGTGTGAGATAAACATAGGTAGTTAAGATCTCAAAAAAGCTGAAGTTGTCCCTAGGTTTTTATGCTAACAAAGGCTAAGCAATCAATAAACAGTAGATTCCCCTTTCTTTAGATGTTGAACTATTATTTCAAAAGTCATCACAATAGTACCTGCATGAGTTAAGGTGTCTACAATAAACACAGGCAACACTTATAGACTGTTAACAATGAATTGGTATCTATTATAGGTGTTTGGTTTGTATTAGCTCACTTAGTTTTCACAGTGATCAAGGAAGGCATAAGAATTGCAGGGAATTGACAGATGACACAGTAGGTAGATAGCCTGGAGTTGTCCTTAAATCTATTCCATTTCAAGGACAAACTATGCCAAACTGCCTTCCAGGATAAAAATCAGAAGAATATTTTTATTTTATCTGTTGGAAGTTAATAAAAACACATAGTATATACTCAACCAAATTTGGCTAGACCATCATCGCCTGTGTTCTTTCATGCCCATAGGCTCTACATTCTCTACTACAAAGTCTCATGCCCAATGCTTGTGTGTCCCATCCATGACAGTAAAAGTGAGTACCCACAGCATGCAGATCAAAAGGAGCTTCTGTCTCAGAATTTAGCATAGAGGACAGATGCTGGTGAGGATGTAGAAAAGGGCAACCCTTATTTACTGCTATTGTAAGTCTGGATGGGTGCAGCTACTAGGGAAATTAGTAAGGAGGTTTTAAAACAAAACAAAAATAAAAACAAGACTAACTGAAAATAGACCTACCATGTGACACAGCTCCACCATTCTGGGAAGATACCTGAAGGAATCTGAGTCAGTTCACCATAGAGATATATACTCATTCATGTTTACTGCTGCTTTATTCACAATAGCCAAGTTAGGCATCCATCAACAGAATGGGTAAAAAAAAATGTACATCTACAAAGTGAACTTTTATTTATCTATGAAGAAAAATGAAATCATGACTTTTGCAGAAAGATGAATGGAACTAGATTATTATCTGAAGAAAGGCAACCTGGCTTTAGAAGGACAAATACTGCATGTTGTCTTAATGTAAGATTTCTAGCATTTGATGTTTACAGGTATGTGCTATGGGGTGCGATTATATGTTATAAAATTAGGAAGGTAATCATGATAGGTGGAAAAGAGCAGGCCAGAGGGTGACAGAGTGGTTGTGACTTAAACACAGAATAGAGACTAGTTGGTGGAGGAAGATAACAGGAAGAAGGTGAAGGGAGAGGGGAGAGGAATAGAGAAGGACCAACAAAAGTGATATGTGTATGGAAATTCTATGACGGAATCTATAATTTTATATGTTAGTGAGAAAGTATTTAAAAAGCAAAAATAAATAAAAATGAAAATAAAGAAAGAGCTGGTATGTATTTCTAATCCTGTCTTAAAGTGGGAGACATGCTCTTAAGCCTTGAGTCTTTAATGAAGGAAAAACTACTGGAGGTTTCTCATCCTAGGTTAAATGAAACAACATCTGCACTCTGTGCTGTTTAGGGAAAAGTTGTGTGGCTCTGCCATGTGTCACTCTCACATCTGACACATCTGAGTTAACTAAATTGTCTGAATATATTAGTGGTTGAAGACTGACCCAGAACAACATTCCTGTATTTACACAAAATATTTAACACTTCAAGAAAATTGGCTGAGACAGATCTTACCTGACTGTTAAGAGTATAGATTACATCATGGAATTGGAATCCCAAGGGAAGGGTGTTGTCATTTTCATATTTTAATTTAGTTGGGAGTCAAATTTACCTGAGTTCTTGTACTCTACAGTTTTGCGTATGTGATGTAGATATAACTATTTTGAGTCCATACAGAGTGTCAGGTAAGCAGAATACACCAGTATTAGTAAGGATTCTCTAGAGGAACAGTTCTGAAGGTTTGTGGATACACACACACACACACACACACACACACGGGGGAGGGGACTTACTAAAGAAGTTTAGATTGAAATAGTAACAATTGTTGTTGAACACCTAAAAGATTGAGAAGCAGACAGTGGCTTGGCTTGGTCCCCAAAGCTGGAGCCTCCTAGAAAGCCTCTGGTTCTAGTCAATGATGAAAAACTGGAATCCACTCAGTGACAAGAGGGAAGGCTGAGCAAGAAAATGTGAGTAATTATCCTTCTACCATAACCTTTTTATCTGGGATACCACCAGAAGGTGCCACCCATGTTCAGTCTTCCAGAATCAATTAAGGTAGTCAGGACAGTTCTTCAGGTGAGGCTCCCTACTCAGCTGATTCCAGTCAGAGGTGAGCTAACCTTAAAATCAACCATCACTAGATTGTGACAGCTATGGGAACAGCATTGGTGTCTCAAGAAACATTTATATTCTGATGAAAATCTCATCTTGTGTACCTACCTATTTACTACAGGCAGTGGTGACCATATGGTCTGTGTAGATATAGGTGCTCTGAGATGAGGAGTCAGTGTCTATCTTTCCAGCATGTTTACACTCTCTACCCTATAAAATCTTCAATTCAGTCATTAATTATTATAGTACTTCCTTCAGAAAAGTGCATATGCACAAAACCATAAAGAAAGACGTAAAAAGAAGTGAGGAAAAATGTCTAATACCATTGCTTTTGGGGCTGGATTCAGTCAGTCAAATGCTTGTCTTTCAAGCCTGAGGACCTGAGTTCAAGCTCCAGAACCTAAGTAAAGCCAGATGTGCTAGCACACATCTGGAATCCGAGAATCCTTGAAAGCTTGCAGCCCAGTAAGCCTGGTATACACAGCAGTGAACAAAAGAATCTGTTCAAACAAGATGAGTACAATAACTCACACCTGAAGTTGTCTTCTGACCTTCACACATGTGGCATAGCACATGGTGGGGACACACACACACTCACTCACAGGCACATTACATAACACATCTTATACACATTCACTAAAAAATAACTCAGGTCCACATGTCCAAAGTTTGTTTCTAAGGGAGAAAGACAGTACAAAAATAAAAAAGGGAGTGACCTTTTAAAAATGGTCTCCTTATGGTAACTACTTAGAGCTGAAACTGAAACAGAATTGAAAAGATTGAGTAGGGCTTCACAAACTCCAAGGCCTACAACAACATTCAGACAGTGGGTATTGGTGTGAAAACCAATAAGCCCAAAATAGAGTCAATATGGAATCAAAGAAAATGAAGGCTGTCAAAGGAGTGGTATTAGAAATTGGGAAGTGGGATATAAATTTCCACTGTTTTGGCCATTAAATGTTTCAACAAGATTAAAAAATTACGCATGATGAAACTAATCTATACTGATGTAGGAGAAAATAAATACACATTTTATATGACACCATGATGGGGAAAGTCTAGGCAGAACCCAAAGCAGAAATTTTGTACACATAATACCCAGAATATTAGACAGAAGAAATAAATTAATATCTAACAACAAACTGAAAAGGTATTTGTAATATACATGAATATAAACTGCTTTTTCAAATATATACAAACATTGCCATAAAACATGAAAAAATAAGCTAAAAGAAAGATTAAAATTGCTAGCAAGCATATTACTCAAAGACATTAATAAGAAAAGAATTAAGTGTTATAAAGAGAAAGACATTATAGCCTTATAGTGGGGAACAAAATGCATAATTTATCATACATGAAGAAACAAAAAGTTCCATGTGATTTTTAATTAAAATTTTTGACAATTTCAAACAATAAACTCTAGTCATATTCCTCTCCCCCAACTCCTCCCAGTCCCTTCTGTAAGGTTTTATGCAGAGGCAGTGCTGTGTTATTCATTAAGTGGTGCTGTTACCAAGAGAGAAAAGCCACTAAGTATGATGAAATCCATTATCAGAGTTTTATTAGGAGGGAGAGGGACAGGAAAGGACATGATCAGGCCTGTGGAAGACATGTGCAGGGAGGAGGAGGAGAGGGAGAAGAAAAAGAGGGGAGATGTCTGTGACCCGCTCTTTAAGGATTCCCCTGCACATGCACATATGGGCTTAAATGGTGCATATGCGGTCATTTAGCTGGGGGAATGGCCAGGAATTCCAACACCTTCCCCACTATCCGCTAAGTGAGACGCTGATCTATGGGTATAGCAGAATGTACTTAGGAATTAAGAGTCATTTTATTGCTAAGTTCCATTAGCAGAATAATAGTCGTAGGTTTTTCCCATATATCCATACCTATATAGTCTCAGGTTCTTGGCTACTTTAACAATTTCAGATATGAGTTCCATCTCATGTAGTGGATCAAAAAGTGGTTGGTTACTCTCCTAAGATTTGTGACACTGTTGCACCAGTGGGCGTATGTTCCAGGCTGGTAAATGTTCATATTCTTTTCCTGCAATTTCAGAACATTAATCACTCAATTTCTGGCACACTTTCTATAAAACACATTGATTAAATTAATTGTGTATATTCTTAGAAAGAAATTCTTAAGAACTTATTTTAAGAAAAAAAGTCAGTTAAGCACAAAGCTATAAAATGAAGTAGCATCCACTAAAGACAGCAATATAAGTGGACACTACTTTTTTTTGAGATAGGATTTCTCTGTGTGTATAGACAGGCTGGTGTTGCACTCAGAGAGATCCACCTACTTCTGCTTCCTGAGTGCTAGGATTAAAGATGTGTGTCATCCCTGCCCAGATTTTTTTTGTTTATTTTTTGTTTGTCTGGGTTTTTTCTTTTTTTGAAGTGGACTCTACTTTTATTAAGAGGTATTTAAATATTTTTGTATGTGATAGAATATTGTGGTAAATGTATTTCTATGTGTACTCCTATATTTATTCACTGTGAGATATCTTCTCCCTTAAAAGAGATTTGTCAGAACTTATCTTAATGGCTGTATGTGTATATCTGTCTTTGAGAATCTACTATCTATCTATATCTACCTATCATCTGTCTGTCTGTCCATTTACCCATTTGTCCATCTTCCATCAATCCACCTAGCTATCTATTTTCCTCTCCCCATTTGTGCTCGTTTGTTTTTGTCAACTTGATATAAATCTAGACATAAGTAGCAAGAGAGTATCTTAGTTGAGAAAATGCCTCCATGATATTGACCTCTAGGCAAGTCTGTGGAATATTGTCTTGATTAGATTGATGTGAGAGGGCCATCTTGCTGCATGTGGTGTTACCCCTGGGCAGATTGTCCTCAAGCATATAAGAAACTAGGTTGAGCAAGGCATGGAAAACAAGCCAGCCGTGTTCCTCCATGGTTTCTGCTTCATTTCCTACCTCCAGATTTTGGATTTGAGTTCCTTTCCTGATTTTCCTTCATGATAGAATCCTACTGTAAACTGAAGTAAACCCTTTCCTCCCCAAGTTGCTTTTGGTCACTGTGTTTTATCACAGTAACAAAAACTCTAACAAAACAACATATATATGTATGGGTATAGAGATAGATGATATATCTATCTCTCCCATCTGTCTAGTTTATCTCTTTGTGTCTATCATCCATCTATCTATCTTGACATTATTGTGGGATGCTCTCCTCTCTGTATACCAGCCAGTACCATTTTAATTGGGATGGCTGTGATTATCTGTAAAAGACCTCCAAAACTGAACCCATTGGCCTTCCATTATACAAAGAGTGTCTGGGAAGGGTTATTAGACCCTCACCTGTGCTTCCAGACACTCCTTCCTGTATCTCTCTTCCTGCTGTCTATAATTCTTCCTCAGATTTATGTGGCCTTAGGAAGTAATAAAGTATATAGGATGTAGCATATCATATATGAGGTGGTCAATCTATGTGGCCATGGGGAGCCAACATTCATGCTAACATGAATCTCTTCAACAATACAGTTATTTTGGAGTCACCTGTGCTTTTGTAAGTAAGACCTTACCTATACTTCTGTGAGTAAACTTTTACTCAGGCTCCTGTAAAAAACTCTTACCCATGTCCCTGTGAGTAAGCCCAATTAAACACATTGATTTACTAAGAGAGACTTGGGTGAAATCATTCCTTTGGTCTGTCATTGGTGCCATATCATGGATGAGTAGGTGTTTGTTCAAATCTTCCCAGGAAAAATTCACAGGACAACAGTTATATACCTATGTATCTATGACCTATGTATGTATTTATGTGTGTTTTCATGTATGTATGTATGCATGTATATATGTATGTATGTATGTATCTATCTATCTATCTATCTATCTATTATCTATCTATCTGTGTGAAACAGTCTAATCTGAGATTGATACTATGATTAGAGTGCTAACCAGTGCTATTTGAACCACAGCCATAAGATGGAAGCCAATAGAATGACTGACAAAGAGATTTGTCATCTGGACCAATATAGCAATTCAACTACATACACAAATGTGGGATCAAACTTCTCCTGTTGTATCCATTACAGCTTCACACCATCTTAAGTGCACATTGAACAACATAGTTTTGTTCTCTTGCTTGAATAGCCCAAAATTATGACCATCTGGTGAGATTTGGAGCCACCAATTTCAACTCACTCATGACCTACAATGAGTGGACAGAATTTTTCCGTTTTTCAATGGTTCTAAAGGAATAAACATTCAGTAGAAATTTTATTTTGAATTTTTACCTTTTTCTGACTACTGATAGGTCCATATTCTGTCCAGGTGCTGGGCAGGAATGGACAACACCCCTGCCATCTTTGAAGTCACAGGAGAAAACAGCTATTACCTCACTGTGGCTTGTGCTGAAGCTCTCATTGAGCAGTTTAAGTGTTTTAAATGCATTTCCACACCTATTTTCAACTTATGTTGGACTAACTGAAAGGAAATGTCTGCTAGGTATTAGCCCCTTGACTTCAATTACAACTCTTCACCAAGACTTCTTTTCAGCTATTTCTGATAGAGGGTGGAGAGGGCTTGGGGGAAGTTTAGGGAGCAGAAAGGGAGAAAGACCTGCTTGCTGCCTTTCCATAGCAGCCTGGAAGGCTCATAGCTGCTAAGGCAGGTTAATGACTACAGACTGCCCACTCCTGTTTCCTGGGCTTCCCTGAACCTGAGACTCCTAGTGCATTGACTAAGAGTTTCACTAACCATGGTGTCTTTTACTTTCAGCCTGTCTTGTCTCACAGTCAGGTCCCCAGCCCCTTAGCCATCTGGTATCATTTAATGATGTAGTCTTCTCTCTGAGTTTTGACTTGCTGTTGGCTGAAAATGCCCCTTCTCTATCCTACCACATTGAGAATCAGGTTTGATGTAAAAAAAATACTAAAATATACAATGACCTGAAGTATCCTGCTACTGAAGAGGTGTAAGAAAGCCAAGGAAGAAAGAAACTAACAAGGCCAAATATATTTGAAGCCTGGAGCCCAGCAGGTGGTCTCCTTTTCGACAGCCTCACCATTCTGTAATCTTGGGGTTTTCTCTTTCTTTGAAAATCTTATTTGATTGTTTCTCAGAATAGAATCTTTCCATATCTTGCTATAAGTAAGTGTTTTCCCAGAACCTAGACAGCAGCATGCCCTCAAAATTGTTTGATTATGAATACAAGCTGCTACTGAGGCATCTTCCATATTCTCTAGAAGATTATTAGCGACAGATGTTGACCATCTCCAGAAGGAGATATGAATCCAGTGTGGAAAGAAAGCTGAAATATATAGCCATCACTGACACAAAATGACAGTGCACAGAAATGTGTTCAGAAGACCAGGAGATTGTTGAAAGGATTAGGATAGCATAGTTCATACATGGAGAGATGGTCCACACTGTGAGAAAAACTGTCCCTGCATCTTGGCTGCCTTCCACCACAATTAGCTGACTGGCAATTTTGCAAGGCCTTTATGAAAATAATTGGAGATGTAGTCACATAAGAAATGCCATCAAAATGAGTGATCACAAATATTTGACAGGGTCTCATGCCAAGTCAGCATACAAGACATGCTTTTGAAAAATTGTTTTGTGTCATTCATCTTCAAGGAAAGGAAAATTCCAAAAGATTTTCATAGTTCACCCCTCCCCCAAGAACCATAGCTGCCATACTGCTAAGTTTGCACTCTTGTCATGAGTCCAGCAAACACCACATAGCATTTGTTTTTCTGTTTTCTTTTGGAGGAATGACCTTTCTCTAATTATGTTGTACACATTTTTATACTTTCTAATTTGGTTCACTTTTTAAAAAAATATGTTATTACACCAGGACTAATATCAGATACAAAGGCAACATTTATATAAACCTTAACACTCTAGAACTGTGTAAAATCCACCACAGTTCACACAGCCCATTTAAACATAGTCATTGAAAAACTTCCAGCCACTATATGACTTTCTGAGCAAATTATGGTATCCTTTCTCCATTTTAAAGAGAAGAAAATTGAAGTCTAAAAAGGTTAAGTCAAATTTCCAAGGTTAAGACAACCATAAGTAATATAGTCATCTTTGAACACTGTCAGCCCACAACAGTTTGTGTGTCCTCTGTGAAAAAGAGGAGACAGCCAGCAGGCCATTCCCAGTGTCCTTTGCACAGCAGTTTGGAGGTCAAAGAATACACCAAACTTGATATGTCATCATTTAAAAAGCTCCATTGATTGCCCTTGTCATCAGACTTTCACACTAGAAAATGGAACTTCTCAAGTAATATTGCTATAGAACTTCCTGAAACCAATGCCCTTTTCTCAGGGCTACTCAATAGAAAATTGGTAGGAGAAAAAAAAATTCTCCTGGGGCTTATTATTATCTTTTGTGGATACTTCTGTTTTTATCCTGTCCCCAAAAATGTTGATGCTCCCTAGGATTCCTGCTTTCCAGGGTAATCTCCCAGCTCTGCCTTCTTTAGAAAGGGCCCCACATCCTTTGCCAATTCTCTACACCCACCTTTGGGGGCTTGCTGACCAGCCAACCTACCTGAATCCGTGAGCCCTAGGTCTTATTAAAAGAACCTGTCTCAAACCCTTTCTTTGTTGCTATCCTTTCTCATGACACAAGAAAGAAGCAAATCAGGTTTGAGTAGGACTTTGGTAAATGGCTTCTCCTCCAATGGAAAACCTGTGTCTTCTGTGACTCCAGTGGGTAACTTCAGCCATCTACAGCAAGTTGAAGGGATAACCTGGACATGATTAATCCTAGCTGTAACCATTTGCTCTAAGAGTTTTCTTAACTATTAATAAAATGTACGTTTTCAAGTCTACCACCTGGTTTTCATTTAATAATACATCTACATTGCTTTTAGAATAAAGCATTGTACTTTTTAAAATGTTTAGACAATTATACTCTAATGTTTTCTTAATAAAAATAATAAAGTATCATCTAAAAGTTACTGTTTTACTTTCATCTAAAAGTATCTGTTTCATTCTCTGCATGTTGTAAGAGAAGATTCTAAAAGACACAGTCAAAGAGCTGGAGGCCATGGAGATTCCCCAGCTGCCCCCATGGAAAGAAATAAAGCAGCCCATTGTCTGAGCCATTTTAAGCCACAATTACATTAACTTTCAAGGAAACACACAAAGGAAACAGTCTTTACAGAAGGGTCTGCCTGGGATAAATTAGCATATTTCTTGGAACTCTAGTAGCCGGCTACAAGTAAATGACAACATATGCTACAATGACCTTGTGGGACATTTCTGAACTAGCATCCAGCAGTTTCTGAAGCCATCTGCTTCCAGCTCTGAAAATAAACAGATATAACTAACTTCTTGGAACACATTTTTCCTTCTGCCTTTCTGCTTAATTAGAAAAAACATGTCCACCTTAATCAATTTCTCTGCTTTAACTTAAAGGTTTGATGGTCAAGGACACACAGAAGACTTCAAACTCTCAGCTAAGTGGTATTTCTTTGCAAGCTCCCAGGCACATGGCAGAATGTGCAGGTTCATAGCTCACTGTTTGTAGGGACAAGTACTAGATATAGATGTGAGGTTGCTAGAAAAAGGTCACAGGTAGTAAGTGCTTGCCCCACAAACATGAGGACCTGAGCTTGACCCCCAGCACACATGTAAAAATGAAGCATGATAGCATACACTTGAAATCCCAATGTAAGAGAGGAAGCAGACGCAGTAGGCCTTTGGGGGCTTGCTGACCAGCCAACCTACCTGAATCCATGAGCCCTAGGTCTTACTGAAAGAACCTGTCTCAAAAACAAAGGTCTAGAAGATGTTTCAGTGGTGAAGAATGCTTACTATGATTATACAAGACCACATTCATTTCCCAGCACCCAGGTCAGGAGGCTCTCAATCGCCTGTAATGCCAGCTCCAGAGGAATATGATGTTCTGATCTCCTGCATTCATGTACACATACTCCCCACCCCCACACATACACATTTTAAAAAAGCAAGGTAGATGGAATAAGGTTAACCTTCTGGACTCCACATACACTAAGGCACAC
>LZPO01089057.1:0-13429 GCA_001675575.1 Neotoma lepida
GCCGCTTAGACCCAAGTAAACACACAGAGGCCTACAGTATCTTTAAACCACGGACGTGGCAGGCTTCTCGCTAGCTAGTTCTTAAATCTTAAATTAACCCACTTTTACAAATCCATGTCGCCACGTGTTCCGTGGCTTTACCTCTGTGTCGTTACATGCTGTTTTTCTAGACGGCAGAATGGCATCCTTCCAGCTCTGCTTTCTTTTCCTCTCTTCCCCGTTCCTATGTCCCACCTCCTTATTCTGCCTCACCATTGGCCAAACAGCTTTATTTATCAACCAATCAGAGCAACACATATTTAGAAAGACATTCCCATCACATACACACACACACACATATATACACATGCACACATATACACACACACATTCATGCATGCACGCACGCATGCACACACATATACACCCACACATGCACACACATACATACACATGCACACGTATACATACACACATACACACACACACACACACACACACACACACACACACACACACACACGCTGAAATGAAATAAAATATTTAAACCAGAGAAAGACACTTTAAGGGGAAAAAACGCTACAGAGCAATACCCCATATATGCAAAGTTCTTTTCTGTTTATTTGCTTGTTTTTTCGAGACAAGGTTTCTTTGTATAGCTCTAGCTGTCCTGGAACTTGCTCTGTAGACTAGACTGGCCTTGAACCCATGGAGATTCACCTGCCTCTGCCTCCCAAGTACTGGGATTAAAGGCATGTGCTACCACTACCTGGCTCAACATTCTTGATTAAATATTAACAACTGAAATAGTTTAATACATAAAAGAATAATATATCATAACAAAATTCATCTACCTGTATATAAATGACTGGTTTAGTAATCAGAAGCCAAGTTAATTTAGCATGATAACGGAAAAAAATGAGGTCATACAATTCAAGAGATGCACTCAAAATGTTTGACAAGATTTCATACTCAATCATGATAAAATGCTAAAACATTCAATATAAAAAGTAATTTCTTCAGTCTGAAAAGAGGCACTGACTTTGTTCTGTTAATTTATTTTGTTTTGTTGGAGTTTTTGAGAAGGGGTCTTATAACACAGGCTGGTCTTGAATTTACTGTACAGCCAAATTTGGCCTTGAACTTTAAATCCTGCTGCCTTCACCTCCAAAGTTCTGAGATTATAGGTGTGTGCCTTTGTATCCAGCTATAAAAATATTATTAAAGATGAAATAGTAAGTGTTTTTACCTTAGAAATGAGAACAAGACAAGACTAATGCTGGTGCCATCTTTCTATTCATCATTGTATTGAAAGTCCTCACCAGCACTGTGGGACAAGAAAAAGAGGCATAGAGATTAAAAATTGGGAAGCAGACTTTTCTGTACATACCTAGATATACTACAGTTTAATTTAGAAATTTAGTAAATTATGAGTATAACAATAGCTATTAATAAAAATCTAAGAATTGTACAGTATATTCCAATAAAAGGATTATGAATGTGGTCTCTCAAACCATCTTTTAACATTTTATTATTATTCTTTGTGTGTATTAAAGAGAGAGAGATACGGGAGAGGAAGGGGCATGTGTACAGCACACTTGTAGAGGACAGAGGACAACAGAATCAGTTCTGTCCTTTGTCCTTTACATGGATTTTAGGGATTGAACTCAGGTCTCTAGGCTTGTGCAGCAAATATCTTTATCCATTGAGCCATCTCATCTTCCTCTCCCAGACTCTCTCACTGCACTGTATTCACCCTTTTGGTGAATGTATGATGCAATGCCTGTGTGATGAAGTGAGATGAAATGAATGACGTCATTGAAACTCTGTGATATTGGCATAAGGGCAGACAAGTTGGTCACTGAAACAAACTGCATAGTTCAGAGGGATTCACTCAATGAGGAAAAAGCAGTGTTTTCAACAGATAGTTCTGCAACAACTAGACCTAATGGGAAAGGTGAACTTTGACCCTTAACGTAGTTCATACAATACTCAAAAACAGGTCTGGACCCAAGTATAAAAGAAAATCTGAAAAAATTCTAAATGATAGCACAGAAAAACAAACAAACAAACAAGACAACCAAACCAAAACAACAACAACAAAAACCACTTGCAACCTTGCATTAGGCAAAGATTACCTGTGGAAGACAATGTACAAGACCACAAAATGGAAAGATTGGTACCATCTCAGCCATCTCCTTCCTAAATATTGCCCAAAAGAAATGAAGTCATATCCTCACCAAAACTTAACATAACAAGTTATCTTCTCATCACCGGGCACACTGAGATTTTTTTCTTACCTTGGCTATTATGAAAATGCTGCAAGGAACATGAAAGTCTCTGGTCTTATTTGCTGTGGGTACACACCCAATGGAGGGTTGGCTAGGTCATGTGGTAGTTCTATTTTAGTTTTTCAAGGACTCCACAAACCAGTTACATTCCTACCAACAGTGTGCAAGAATTCCCATTTCTCCCTATCTTCATCAGACTTGATATCTTTTGACAGTTTGATAATACTCATTCTAATAGATGGGGAGAGGTCCCTCACTGTGGATTTGATTTCCATTTCCTTGTGAGAGTGGTAGCAAGCACCTTTTTGTAGACCTGTTGACTTTCTGTATACTGTGATGTGTAGTGATCTTGTCCATTGTAGAGTGCACTGAAGTTCTGGGCTGATTATTACTGGTTCCTGTAATGTATTTCCCAAATAAATGATAATCCTGGCCCTATTGTTTCTCCATTTTCTCTTACTCATATGCGTTCCAGATTCTTCTGTTCCCATAGGTTTGTGATTCTTCTGATTCCATCTATGTTGTGACCTATGTAAATACCCCCTCTCCCAGTTGCTAATTGTGCCCGGGTGATATTACTAGTTTATCTTTACTTCAGTAATTTCTGTCCCGGGTGATATTACTAGTTTATCTTTACTTCAGTAATTTCTGTCCCATCTCAGAGTAGTGTGCGAAAAAGAAGTAAAATCAGACCCAGGAGAGCTAGTTAAATGATTTTTATGGTTGATGCTTCAAGGAAGGAGAGGGCCAGTCTGCAACAAGGCCCCAGTTTCCCTGAAAATTTTTCTGAGCTCTGTACAGTGCAGGAACTGAAAATCCATTGTCTGTCTGACATCCATTTTGTATTATCTCTATGCTGACTCCTGACACATTATTGCCATAGCTTGACACCTAACAGAAGTGACAGATTCAATTCTGGAATTGCAAGCATGTGAAGGTCATCTTAAGCATCAAGGGCTCAATCTCGCTTTGGAGTTTATAGGAGGCCTGAGGTTCTCATGGTGGGAGGGGTGGGTTATGCATAGGAAAAACACTAGTGCTGAGCAAAACACCATAGCATGCAGCACTCCTGTAGGGCAGGCTATGGACAGGTGGAGTTCTGGAGGTGGTACTCCCTCCCACTAAGGGACCACAGGTCTTGTGAGATTTGAGACTAATGTCTGCCTCTTACTCCAACTTCTGAGATACTGACTATATTCACTGACACCACTAACTCTGCTTTTCGCGGACTTTTCTTCCATCAAATTAGTGGTGTGAAATGTATAAACAAGATTCATTATAAGAATAAAAACATGATTCCTCACCTAATTCTTTGCATCCTGGAAGACATGGGTGGAATAAGCATGAGCTTAAGTTAGTATCAGATTTTCTATGCAATTTCCATTGAAGAATTGGTGACTTGAAAATGAGCATAATAGAATTAATGGTGACATCTTGTGTCTCCTTTCCAAGGAATTTTCATCTGCTCTGTTCTCCAAAATCTTCTACAACATCCAAAAATAACAATATTAGTCAAAGTAGTAGTGCCCTTGTGTCACAGACAGTGTACAAGGAATTGTATGCAGAGTGGTCCCTTTAATCAGGAGTGTGTGTGTTTCTTTTGCAGTTGTGAAGATGACCTCTCAGAAGACAGAGATGAACTTCTGCATGGCATCTCAGAGCTGGACATCACCAACTCGGACTGTTTCCCATCCCAGCTACTAGTGCATGGGGCTTTGGCTTTTCCCTTGGGGCTAGATACCTACCATGGCTGTGTGATAGCGGCTGCCCGCTATGGCCGGGGCCGAGTGGTTGTAACTGGTCATAAGGTATTATTCACTGTGGGTAAACTCGGCCCATTTCTGCTCAATGCTGTCCGTTGGCTGGATGGCGGCCGCAGAGGCAAGATTGTGGTGCAGACAGAGCTGAGAACACTAAGTGGTCTGCTTGCAGTAGGGGGTATAGACACCAGCATTGAGCCCCAACTGACCAGTGATGCAAGTGTCTATTGCTTTGAACCCACGAGTGATGTGGGGGTTAAAGAGCTGCAGGAGTTTGTAGCAGAGGGTGGCGGGCTGTTCGTTGGAGCCCAAGCCTGGTGGTGGGCTTTTAAGAACCCAGGAGTGTCCCCTCTGGCTCGCTTCCCAGGAAACCTGCTCCTCAACCCTTTTGGCATCAGCATCACAAGCCAAAGCCTCAACCCAGGCCCGTTCCGCACCCCTAAAGCAGGAGTAAGGACCTATCACTTCCGCTCCACCCTGGCAGAGTTCGAGGTGATAATGGGCAGGAAGAGAGGGAATGTGGAGAAGGGCTGGCTAGCCAAGCTGGGACCAGATGGGGCAGCTTTCCTGCAGATTCCTGCAGAGGAGATCCCTGCTTACATGTCCGTGCACCGACTCCTGCGGAAGCTGCTGAGCCGCTATCGGCTCCCGGTGGCAACCCGAGAGAACCCTGTCATAAATGACTGTTGTAGGGGGGCCATGCTTTCCCTGGCCACAGGTCTGGCCCACTCTGGAAGTGACCTCTCACTCCTAGTGCCAGAAATTGAAGACATGTACAGCAGCCTCTATCTGCGCCCCTCAGAGTCTCCCATCACCGTGGATGTCAACTGCACCAATCCAGGTAGGGCAGGAGGATGGAAGCTTAGTTTTATGGGCATCAACAAAATGGGGACATGAGATTGCTGCGATTTGGGGAAGTTTGGTCGCCTGCAGAGGGTCATAGCTATCCTTCACTGTCTTTCTCTTCAAGAAGATAGGGCAGTGTTTGGAAGAGTCAGAGCAGTGAGGTGAGGAAACGAGTGGCTAGCTTCATGAGGGGTCTGTGCAGCACTGTATGGAGCAGGGATAAAATGTCTGCCCTTCCTGTGCTTTGGCAGGCACGCGATACTGCTGGATGAGCACTGGACTCTACATACCCGGAAGGCAGATCATAGAGGTCTCCTTGCCTGAAGATGCTGCCTCTGCTGATCTGAAAGTAAGGCCACGCCCCATCTCACCACATGATGCAGAATCCAAATGCTCTTGCTGTCCCAATTGGCATTGAATGGGATCAGCATAATGCCCTACTGGTAATTCAGGGCAGTTTTTAAGCACTTTTCCTTTCTTAATGATGAGGAAACTGTGTTTTGATACATAACAGCCTATATCAAAGTGATACATTTTGGAGCCCAGGACTCTGTATCATCTTGCCTTAAATCGCTGTTCTTAAAATTTATTCTTTTGACTTATGTCGTAGAGTGAGGACTAAGAGACCTCAATGGAAGGTTCCCTGACATTCTGTAGGTATTCAATTGGTGAATATTAGTTTCCTTTCTATCTCATAACTTAGTACATATGAACTCAAGAAATGCTCTGATTTCACAACTATTATACATGACATCATCAATGGCACATGGGGTCATAGCCCAATGCCCCTTCCTGAGTTCACCTCCTATTCTCTCTTCTACTATCCACACATACTCCATGTGATTGTGAGGGTGATTTCTCTGCTCCAGATACAAATCGGCTGTCATACTGATGACCTGACCAGGGCCAGCAAGTTGTTCCGAGGCCCCCTTGTGATTAACCGATGTTGCTTGGACAAGCCCATGAAATCGATCACCTGCCTCTGGGGTGGTCTCCTTTATATCATCGTGCCTCAGAATAGCAAATTGGGGTCTGTGCCCATCACCGTGAAGGGGGCTGTCCGTGCTCCATACTATAAGCTAGGTAAGTCAGCACTACAAGGTGTACATTGAGAGGTGGGAGAGGCAGAGAATGAAGATGTTTCTGGGGCTGTTTAGTACAGGGGACAAGGGTAGATCTGTGGAGGAAGGTGGTTGGTTTCTTACATTCTGCTTTGATGCCAAGAAAAAAAAAATCAAATCATACCATAGGGGCTTCCAAGACGGGTGGAGAAAAGGGATGTCGCTGGTTTTCATCTTGGGGTTCTCATCTGGGGTCCAAGTTGTAAGTATATTTTTACTTAAGGGATTTGGGAAAGGACAGTTCCAAGTCTATTGCCTCTCTTCAAAGGGGAAACTTCCCAGGAAGAATGGAAGAGGCGTCTCCAGGAACATCCTGGTCCATGGGGAGAGCTGGCCACTGACAACCTCATCCTGACTGTGCCAACTGCAAATCTTCGAGCTCTGGAGAATCCCGAGCCCCTGCTCCGCCTCTGGGATGAGGTGATGCAGGCTGTGGCGAGGCTTGGTGGTGAGCCCTTCCCTTTGCGTCTGCCACAGAGGATTGTGGCTGATGTGCAGATCTCAGTCGGTGGGTATTCTGAGTGAAGCTCCCTTCCTCAAGTACTTTCCTTCTTTCCACAGCCATGAAGGCAAAGAGGGTAAAAATGATTTTGCTAGCAAGACATGTAGATATATTTCTTGTGGTTTAAATGGAAAGGGGAGAAATTACATTGAAATAAATAGTAACTTAAGGTAGCATGTCAAGAAATGTCATCAAAGAAGTCAGGAGATGTCATCTGAGCTTTGCTAGGTTCCGCTCAGGGAATCTCAAGAAGTGGGAAAATATAGTAGAGGGCCTTGACCCTTGACAGCGTGAAGACGCTGAACAAAGAGCTATTTGAAAATGAGCCAAGAAGCCTGAACACAGGGGGTGGGTTCAAACATGGAAGTCCCATGGAAATTTATCTAGATCCTCATTTTTACATTGCGTGAATAAATCCTGTAATGTGATGTCAGTGTAGGTAATCCCATATTGAAGAATGGGGCAGAGGCATCTTCAGAGAATCTGCGAAAGGCTTATAAATTACACAGTCTCCCATGGGTACCACCACCACCCTGCCCCATAAAAGCAGGACACTCCAATAACAGCATAAATGGCCCTCAGAAACCTGTACTCCACCAGGGCTCAAGTCAGAAGAAAGATGAAAATGTCACTGCAAAATGAGCAGAGGGAAAACTGGGAGTGTCTGGGCTTGGATGACCTCTTGAAGCAGTAGGGTGTTAGAAGGAGTCTGGGGCTACAGTGTGTTTTGGAGAAGAAACAGTTCAGAGACAGATTTCATGATGAGGTGGGAGGATTCTGACCCTATCCTCTTTCTTCTGCATCCCCAGGCTGGATGCATGCAGGGTACCCCATCATGTGCCATCTGGAGTCAGTGCAGGAGCTCATCAATGAGAAGCTCATCAGGACCAAGGGACTGTGGGGCCCTGTGCATGAGCTGGGCCGCAACCAGCAGAGGCAGGAGTGGGAATTCCCACCACACACCACTGAAGCCACCTGCAACCTGTGGTGTGTTTATGTACATGAAACGGTCCTGGGCATACCTCGAAGCCGTGCCAATATTGCCCTGTGGCCCCCTGTTCGGGAAAAGAGAGTCCGAATCTACCTGAGCAAGGGGCCCAATATAAAGAACTGGAATGCCTGGACTGCATTGGAAACATACTTACAGGTACCGGGAAAGACTGGAGGGTGGTAAGACAAGTGAGGCCACCAAGGCCGCATGGTTAATTCATAAGCTAGTAACCCTGGAGATCACCTACTCCATCTGCTTCCCACATTCAGCCACATGAAACCCTGAAAAAGTCCAGGGATAACAGCATGTAACGATGCCTCTCAGTGCAGTACTTTGTATGATCCTACAAAGTGCACAGCCCTGCACTGACTTAATAATGTCAACCATACCCCCAGAGAGAGGCACAGAGAGTATAGCACTGAGAAATCTGAAATCTGGTTGAGGCACATGGAGCACTCTAAATACACTTTACTCTATGTGGCTTTAAAAGCCAGGCCTACTAATAATTGAAGCCAGCCTTTCCTACTTCAGAGCTGTCAGGCTGCCGTCCTCACACATTCTATGATGGGTTGTGACCCAATTTTTCCTTAGATGAGTATACTGCTTCCTTTCCATGGCTTAGCTTTGCCACAGATTCCACTGTATGTAGGCAATCCAGGACTCCTCTCTGCCTTGGGTCTGGAGGGTCACCTTGCCTTTGAACTGTCTTTCTATGTCCCAGTTTTCAGCTCCAGTGCCTGAATCAGTCCCTAGATCACTCTGGGGAGTGACATCGTGTTGGATTCAAGCCCGGCATGATTTATTCTGGTTCTTCCACCTGTTCAAATCCTTCACTGTCCATGCTCACTGCTACTTTTTCCTCATGTGAGCTACTTTGCTCATCCCTGAAGCAAAGACATAATAGTTCTAATAACTACCAAGGGGCCCCTTAACTCCAAAACTCTGTGACCCTGGCTAGCATGGTCTCATTCGAATAGTCTCATGAAGGTTACTTTTAAACAAGCCCTGTGACTCTGTCAAGCATGAGCTCTTTCCAATGGCCCCAGAAGACGACAACTTCTAACACTAGAGCTCATTCTTTGTTATAATTATCTAGATTGTATAGACTTCTACCTGATTCACTTTCTTCCTCAAAGGCCATTTTTAGTAGTCTTGTGAATTAGTATTAGGATGAATGAGGGTTGTGGGGATTTCCAAGCTATTGGAATTTAACCTTGCAACTGTGAAAGGTAATAAGGATTGTTCCACCCCAGCCAGTGTTAAATCCCTGTGTTCTTAGCACATTATTCTTTTCATGATCTTATGAGCAGTGACAGTGATGGGAAACACTGATCATTGGAGCTGCTTCTATAACTGCCACACACTAAGGGTCTGCCAAGCACTGTGCTAACCTCGACACTTTTCTTAAGATTAGTAAATGACAGAAGAGAGCCTGAGGCCAGCACCCAAAATGGTCAGTGATGGATGCAAAGCTAACGTTTAGCAGGTTGAACTGACTAACTTCACTTGTGTGTGTTGGGGGGGCCTTCGTTTAGTAGCTTGGATGTCTCACCTACTTGGAACTTTCCCTTTCTAGCTCCAAGAGGCCTTTGGTTGGGAGCCATTTATTCGTCTCTTCACTGAGTACAGAAACCAGACCAACTTGCCCACAGACAACGTCGACAAAATGAATCTGTGGGTGAAGATGTTCTCCCAGCAAGTGCAGAAGAATCTGGCTCCATTCTTTGAGTCCTGGGCCTGGCCCATCCACAAGGAAGTGGCTACCAGCCTAGCCTATCTGCCTGAGTGGAAGGAAAATATAATGAAACTGTACCTCCTCACACAGATGTAAGGAGTGCCCATCGAGGTGGCAGGTAGAGAGGTTTGGGGAGGTAGGCAGAGGTGGGGGTTTATTCCTCTACCTCTGTCTTCTAAAGTTCTGGCTTTGTCTTCTTAATTCATTGCTCCTGTGTCTTATTCCTGACTTCTGTCTCTAGGAAGCGGGTTAAGAACACGGCACAAAATGAAGCCAGAATCGCTTAGGAACAAGGCCCATGTTTATGAGCCCTACCCCTTTGCTTCTCAGTTGTCAGGCACCCTCCTGACCCTGCCCAGTGCTGGGAGCTTGGGCATTTGTTCCTGTGCTGGCCTGTCTTGATGAACCGTGGAGGGCAATCCTTCCCTTGGCCTCCTTGTCTTTGGGATAGGTGTAAAAGTCTCTGCCTCTTGGGGTGGTCATGGAGTCCCACTGATGGTTTTAAAGAAGCTTGTGAGCTATTTGGTGCATGCTGACTAAAGGGTTGCCTCATCTCATGCTGACCCATTCTCTTTCACAGCTCAGAGGTTAATGTCACCCTTTTTCTTAGTAGACTCCTTGTGCCCAAACTCTAGGTCTTTTATTGACCATTTCTATGTTATCGACAAAATCCTTGACTTGTCCATGGCTTTATGATCTCATTCTATAAAATGGGATCTATTTCATATGATTATTGGGAGAATTGAGTTTTACAATACCTCTAAAAGTGATTACAGCAGTAAGAAGGTATTGAGGAAATATTATTTGACATTTTTATTACCTAATTACCCCCAAATTATTCTAGAGCTAGATTTCACTTTTAGGTAGTATTAACAGATGTAGTCATAGCCTTTTAATTTTTTAAACTGATACATGAAAATATAAAACCTGCATATATTAACAAGATACCATGTAATGTCTAATGTATGAATACATTTTTATACTTGAATTGGGTATAACACATCTGTCTACTCGAGCATCTATCATTTCTTCAAAATAATTTATAGGTTTTTTTTTTTAGATAAACAGTGCCTAACTGTTACTGAGGGCCAGAGAGAGGGCTCAGTGGGTAAAGACACCTGCCGCCAAGACTCAAGATCTGAGTTCAATCCTCAGAAGTCACATGGTGGAAGGAGAGACCCAATTCTTGCATGTTGTCCTCTGACCCCCACGTGTGTTCTGTGATGCACACACAAACACATTAAACAAACTTAAAAGAAATAATTGTTATCTACCCTACCTATCCTACACCACACACACCAACCTCTAAGATGATTTTGGTATATTGCTTTATGAATCTAAAGAAAGGATTCTGAACTCACAATGGAGTTTTCTGATGGTTGTTTGAGAGCAGGCCTCTCTATTTAGGCAGGGCTGGCTGACTTCAAACTTAATGATTTTTCATCCTCAGCCTCCAAGTGTTGGTGTTACAGATGTGCGCAGCCACGCCCAGTTTCACAGTGCAGTCCTTTTTCTTTTGTCTTTCACAGCTGTTTATATTTGATCCCTTTACCCAGTTCTTTGAGCTCAAATTCCTTCTTTGATAAAATCCAGAGTGGAGATCTTGACAAAAACCAGAACAATCGTAAGATAATATTTAGCCTTAGCAAACAATAGACACCAATCTTTTGTTATTTTTTCCCAGTGAGATTCAAGACACAGTTGCTGTCAAGGGTTATTGATTACACACGTACAGAAAACTTCACTTTGGGACAAGATAATTCTACAGAGCTAACCCAACTTTTATTTAATTACTACACATTCAAAGATCTCTTTGTTTTCACCATTTTCATTTAAAGTTTCTTTCATGGTTTTAATGAGTGTTGCCTCTAGGATTGATGTTGTGCAGAACCAGTTTTCCCACTTACTTTCAATTTATTTTAGTCTAATCTCTTTTTTTCATAGCTTGTTAATGGGTGAATACACAGACTATAAAATTTGTGTCTCTGTGTGTGTGTGTGTGTGTGTGTGTGTGTGTTTATTTATCATGCAACTTCTCAGTTCTACATTTATTTCATGTATATTTATCATTTAGGCATTTTGAACACAAACATTCAATATTTAAAATAATTATTATCAATTATGAGGTATTGAGTGTTGCCAGGCATTGTACTGGTCCTCATATATAGGTATATCATTTGATCTTCCCAATAATCTTATGAAGTAGAAATTACTATCACTTATTTTATGAATAAGAGAACTGGATTTTATGGAGATTAAGTAAATTATGTAAGACACCACTGCTAATAAATTGTAGGTCCATGATTTTGAAGCCAAGCATTCTGATTGCAGAATGGATATTCATAATTGTGGTGCTTTGAACAACCAAATTAAGAAACAAACCAGCAACACAGAACATTTATATTCTGGCTTGTCAGAGCCTGGGCTCTTCATATTTAGCCCTTATCTAACCTTAGCAGGACAAAAAGTCTCTCTGATTCTCCCGAACATCAGTGGAGAGGAAGAATTTAAATCAGGCTCCTAAAGTGCTTCCCGGCAGAAATGTGAGTGAGCCATTAGCATCGGGCAACTCCTTAGGTTCTGGTTATTCAGAGTGCTTGTCATTCTCCCCTGGGTACATGAAAGCAGTTTTTGGTTTATTGGATTTTGAGTCACGGCCTATTTTAGTGAAGTACCTGATTTCCCAAAGTCCCAGATGCTTCATGTTCTCGGAGAGAAAATTGGATCCTCAATCTTTTAGAATAAGCTTTTTCCATTCTTACCCTCTCTCCTTTAATCTGTTTCCATTTCCACTCCACCCCTTTAATCTGCTTTCAGCAGTAGAGCCTGGGATCTTTTAAATCAAGTTACCTATGCTATTCCCCTGTCTGAAGCTTCCAGTGGTACTCCCGATGTAAGATGATGGACTAAACATGTAAGTTTGCCTTCCCTCCTTTCCCAGGCCCCACTGAAACTGAAGTCAAGGAACACAAAAGAGAATTGAGACCGTGCAGCAAAGGAATCTAAAAGCATTTGGTTGGAGAAGATCTCAACAAATTTCTGGAAGAGATAAAGCAAATGAAGCTTGATAGTGAATGGGAAACATGAAGGCACATTTCAGACAGAACACACTGATCTGACCACCGTAACCCCAAAGAGACTTGAGCACTAGAAAAGTCTAGCTACTAAATAATTGTACCAGTTGTAAATTGACCCCCATTCTACTCTGCCCCAACCCTTGTACATAGAACACAGAAAATCTACCATTGGTACTAGTGAAGCTGTCATTGTTATTGTTGTTTGAATAAAGGAATCAAATAAACCACCTGAGGAGAGGTAAGAATTAGCGCTCCAAATGATATTCTTTTCACGGAAATAAGTGGCCCCCTAGCCTGTCTGTTAATTTTCTTCCAAGAGTTGAGACTCGTATTCACATACCCGAGGCTTCTAGTCGTAGCAGAGATTTGCTGGAAAAACGAGTCCTCTAAAAAGATAATAGTTAACACGGTTCTTAATGTGTACTTTCTGATAGGAATTTCCATGCGTGGAAGGAACCAAGGGAGACTCATAAGAAAAATAACAACTTAGATGTAAAAAGATTGAAAATGTATTATAAACTAAAGGAAACAAAATTCATACAGGAAAAAAAATCCTTAAAATTCTGCCCATCTCTTGGGAGATTTGAGGTACATTTGTAAGATAATATACTAAGAGAAAATTCTGAACATTTTTAAAGCAAAATAAGACTGTCAAATATATTCAGTAGATAGGCTGGAAAGTGAAATAGAATGAATCTCCCCATATATGCAACAAAATGAAATAACAAACAATAGGAAGGAAGTAAAGAGAAATAGACAATCACTGTTTAACCATTGTGAGTTCCTGCAAGACAAGCTATAGATATCATGGATATACAGAGAAGAAGAAAGACTTGAGGAATAGCAGATTGAGGGGACCCAATACCAACTACATCTAGGCACAGTGCTAAGAAAAATTGGAATTGTAGTGTTAGAGAGAACTTACTCAGAGTGTCCTGGAAGAGAAGAGAGCTGAGCCGAACCTGGATGAGAAGAGTCTGGCAATGTCAGCAGCAGTGCTGAATACTAGAAGCCAAGGGAGTGGTGGGTTTACTTTTGAAAACCTTTGTTTCCAGAACTCCATATAGGGCAGATTGTCGAGAGTAATGTAAAAATAAAGATATCTCTTAACAGGTGAGTTTTTAGAA
>LZPO01089068.1:0-13264 GCA_001675575.1 Neotoma lepida
TGTGTGTGCTTGCATGTTCATTTTGACCTATAAAATTGCACTTGGAAAGCAATGGATAAATCTGTTCTTCAGCTCCTGGACCTTTTTATTGTCAAAGAAACAATGATTCTCTGTTAGGAATACAAAGACTTTAGAGTTCATCTTCTAGGCCTCCAATAAAAGCTTAAACTTTTATGAGACTATTGTACCCATAGAATCTACAACAGTAAAGTAATCAATTCAAGCCATCCATTTGGTATTGTAGAAGGAAGTCATCTATAGCATTCTATCTTTCATATTTAACAGGTATTTGAACAACATTCTGAATAGCCCAAGTTTATATGATACTTTCATGTCTGTACTTTTCAGAATATCTTTGAGTTGCAAATTTTACCAGCCTTTCTTACTTTGTTTTTTGTTTTTGTTTTTGTTTTTCTGTTTTATTTTTGAGACATAGTTTGTCTATATAGCCCTGGCTATCCTGGATCTCTCTATGCAGACCATGCTTGCATTAAACACAGAAATCCTCCTGTTCTGCCTCCCAAGTGCTAGAATTAAAGGTGTGAGCCATCACTTCCAGCCTATAATTTATTTTTCATCTCCTTTTTTCTCTCCACCCTTCACCCTTGGCATCTTGTGCTATTCATAATGTTCTTAGAATATGTTAGTGCTAGAAGAAGCCTTCAGAGGATGTTTGATTTGGTATTTTCGTTGTTTGTAAAGTGTTCGTTTTAAACTGAAGACTGGAGATAGTCTCAGATTACCCAACTCAGCTTAATTGATTAGTAAAAGACTTTAGAAACAGGGAGGATTCTTAATCACAATCATTAACATCCTTTGACTAGGAAATTCTCTAATTGTTTTAATTTAGCATGGATAAAACCCTGGTATGTCCCAAATTAATGCCAACTGTCTTATTCATATAACACAGTGATCAGCATCCATGACTCTCAAACTTCTTGTCTTAGACACTGTGAGACTCTTTTGCAAAGACTAATGTGCAAGTTTCATATATTAAATTTTGTTAAAAATGAATTAAGCTCTCTGTTATGACTTTTCAAGCAATTATATATCTCAACTTTTATTTTGATTTTAATTTACAGATTTATATAATAACCCCAAAGCACAAGTCCAATACTACTTTTAAAATGATCAAAGTGAAATACCTTACAGAGACTTCTGTGGAATGTGCTCAGTAATACGGAGCTTTGCCTGTTACTAGAAATGCTAGGAATCCAAATGAGATAACTTTGGACAAAGAGGTCACTTTGCCAGTTGCATTATCCAATTTTCTGATTTTTGCTAACCAAATTATATCAACATGTTTCCATCTTTTGCTTCATTCTCAGCTACAGAGAACATAATTTCAAAGATTCTGCAGTGCCAGAGCCCTGAAGTACAACTTCTACACAGCTGTTAATGGTGGGCACAGGAGCCAGGTGGGAATGATGGGCAAATTACCCATCAAAGACTTACCTTCCAGTCATCAAGTCACATTCCCAAACTAGGAAATCTAAAATACAAGATTACATTCTTGTATTCTGTCGGTTTCAAGAATTTGAGTCTAAGAGTATCATGATAAACAAATCTATAATCCTCTGGAATTATTTATTAGGGACTCAGTAACAAAAATGAACAGGGGAGAATGGAAAGAGCTAAGGTTCATGATGTCATGATAATTTAACAGTCTAATAGAAGTGACCAAATGCTAACAGTCGAAGAATAGAAGAGTGACTAGATTCCTCAACGAAGAAAACACTTGTCCAACACTCTTCTGAACCCATGTCTTTTTACCATTTCCTTTTCTGGAATTTATAATTTAATTTCTAACTTTCTTAAATATGAACCTGAAATGCAAAGAAGGATACTTAATTTGAAGATGATGTCCCCGTGGAAAGTGAACCCATTCTCAGCATTGTGCACAACATTAGCATTTAATTAGAGGCTAGTTTACCTTTAATAGTTAAAAATAGACTTTAATGTAAATGGAGCAAACAAAAGAGTATTATTAAAACCTAAAGGTAAAGGACACCATGTGAATTTTTAAAGAAATAACTGATGGGTTCCACACCGTTAAGTACACCCCTCCTATCTTATATTGCAATTGTTCAGATGTTTTGTTAAAAGCAAATGTGTCACATGCAAAAGCCACATAAACAGAAGGCCATCCAGATTTGACAAATGAGAGCATGATGGCGTTTTTGTTAATTTTGTAAAGATTATATTGCTGAGAGCTTCNAAAATTATCTAATGTACAAAATTCCAGGCTTAGTAAACAAAGAGTACCAACACACTGAATTTAAAGAAACAAAAACAACTCAGGGACTCTGTCTTGTCTTGTTTCATTTAGTTAAAAACCATGTATTGAATTTAATTTTTTAGTAAAGCAAGCATTACATAATGCTTCAAAATTTTAAAATTCGGGGATAAAAGTTTACGTCCAAAAAAGATGAATGGAAAATTGTGCTTTCGGACTGCAGAATTAGTCTTTTGACAGGGGTCAGCGTTTCATGTCACCATTGGATTGGGGAATTTCATCTGGGTAATGTGTTCGTGCGCAGTTCGTAGCCAGGTTCTGCAAAAATCTAAAACTATGTGCTTCACTCCGCATAGCAAAGGCACCTAAGTTATTCTCCTTTTCGAGCAAAGGTCATGACCCAGGTTTCCTGCTGAAATTGTTTCTCCCACAGCCNAGTCAGTCACACTGTGTTGNGTAAGGTGAATTAGGAGAAGGTGGGCACCAATCCCTGATGATCCTGGACAAATTTGCTCTGTGGTCCATCTGAAGAAGCTCTGCACTGATCACACGGGAAACCGAGCAAAACCGTGAAGCAGACGGACGGGAACAAAAGGCTATTCTGGTGTGAGGAGAAATCAGTCGCTTCAACTCCACAAGCAAATGCTGCTACTGGACTGACAGGTGGAGCCTACCCCAGCTGGAGAAAGGTAGAGTTTGCCATTGGGGCAGACACACAGTTCATAAACTGTCTGTCGAGAATTTGAGGAACTGGGTGAAGAAGAGAAGGAACCGGTTGGTAGATTTCCCAGCCGGATCGTATCTGCATTTAGAAAAATCTAGAGAGAAAGGGGAAAAAAATATCAATTCATTTTCAGCATGGTACCTCCCTCAGAGCTTTGCAACATGGTTTGACAACTGACACTGCTGCTCTTCATGAAGTTTTGAACAGATTACACGTCTGTGTGTGGTTCAAAACCTCTGCTGCTGTCTCCACTTTGAGTCATGGAGTTCTGAGAGCAACCGTTCAACATGAAATGTAGTATTGAGTAATCTGCTCAGGGAGCCAACAGTTATTAAAAATAAGAGGAAGAGAGAGAGAGAGAGAGAGAGAGAGAGAGAGAGAAATAAAGACTTTTCATTGAGTTTCTTAGTCATGTCTGAGAATTATATAGAGAAAGGAGGATACCAGTTGGGGTGATATTAATGAAGATGGAGGGAATTAATTAAAAATATGCTCCTTTACCTGTTTTTTTAAAATACTTGTGAAAGAATGAGTAAAATTATTTCTAAAACACTCAGAAAAGTCTCACAGTCTAAAGATCAGGTGACCTAGGAAATCATGAGAACTAAGACATAATTCTACATATCATTATGCTTGAATTCTCTATTAAATGTTACCTGGTTTCAGCAACTAATTTGCTAATTTTTCAATTTGCAGAGTTACTTCACTTATTTAAAGATTTCTATTATACTGATACTTCATTTTGTAACTCTGTGTGTATGTGTGTGTGTGTGTGTGTGTGTGTGTGTGTGTGTGTGTGTGCGCGCGCGCGCGCGTGCACCACTGTACTGGTATGCATATCAGAGGACACTAACCAGTTGGTTCTTGCCTTCCACTCTGGTCCTGGGTATTGAACTCAAGTCATCAGACTTGGCAGCATGTGTCTTTACCCATTATGCTATCTCATTGGCCCTTAACTTATTCTTAATCCTAGACTTCCAAAGTTGACAGAAGGATGAGAGAGTGCTCAATTTTCTCCTTTCTTGACCTAGTTATTTCTTCATAGTACTTCTGTTGTAGGCTTTGATGCCATCCACATCCATTTTGTACTCTCCTTGTCTATTCATCATACTGCTAGGATGAACTTGAAGAAATGTAAGTTGAACAATGTTTCTCTAGTACTCAAAGCTCTTTTATAGTTCCCCTCTCTTTTCAAATAAAAACCGGGCTTTTCCCACAGGCCACATACCTTGCATGATCTGCCCTGTTCCCCTAACATCATCACCTGTAACTGATCTTGCTCATATTTTGTATTTTCCATGAATTAAGCAAAGCACATGTCTCAGGACTATTTTATATTTTATGCTCTCAATGTGGTGCACTTGTTCTACATACTTACAAGTTTTAATATATATATATACATAAATATAAATTTACGTAAATGTATATATATATGCTTAAGGAATACCTTCACTCATGTAAGGGGGATCTTTTCTTTAATAAATCCATTTACACTGGCTGCTGACATTTCGCTCATTGAGATAGAAACATAAGGCAGGAAGTTAGGAAAACTGAGATACTGAATGACAACACCACATTTCTGAGCCTCTCCAGGTTGCGGCACGGATGGGCTTGCCCACCTCTTTCTCTTTTGCCAAGGCAGTTACTGTGATGTTGTTCACTTTCCAACTTCTGACATTGGTGTGTCTGCTCTGTATTGCCCCATAAACTACATAATCCATCTGTTCTGAAACTCAATCCTGTGACTAGAATGGTCCTCCTGAGCTTTGACTTCAGTGCTCTCCATTTTACCCCAACGAGAACTCATTTATCTCATTCATACCTGTTGAAATCAGTGCTATTTTTCTCTGAAAATGCTAACCAATTTTTTGAATAAAAAGTCTCACCAATATTCCAGCATGTATGCTGTTGTGTGTTATTGCCCTGTGAATGTAGTCCTATCACTATAAGCCTTCATTTACAGTTATGACTCTCGTTTCCTTCCATGCCAAATTGGAAGTTCCTTGTAGCATTGAATTTAAAATGGCATTGATTGTCCATAGCACAACCTTGGATTTTCAGTACAATTCATTTCTTTTCATTTCAATTACTATGTTTAATGCCCGAATACAGTATCTGATGCTATGAAGTAGTTTAGATTCTATCTGAGTGTAGGAAGTTTTGTTTTTAATAGTGATCATTTCTCTTTTTGTGCTGTAGTTATTGTAGAACATAGAAATGAACAAACACACCAACACTGAAGTACTTTGGCAAAGACATTTCCTTTCTTTTGAATTAATTTAATTAGATATATAAAACTATAAAAAAATATAGATTAGTGGATGCTATACAATTTTCCACATATGTATGCATTGCATAATATTTAAATCATGTTCACCATATTTAGCTACTCAGAGAGTTATTTATTTTTTTTTATGGTGAAAACTTTCCAAATTTTGTCTCCAAGCCTTCTGAAATCATCATTATTGTTATCTATAGTAGCCCACTTGGGCAACAGCTATGTATCCAAAGTTCTTACTCCTCTCTGACTCAAACTTACCACAGGCTGGTTAATCTATGGAAGTAACATTCTGAAAATCCAAAGAGAAAAGGAAAAAGTGTGTGGGGGTTCATTTTAATATTTAAAGCTAATATTGAAGCAACAAGAATTTGGAGGCCTATTTCAAACTGTCCTAGGAATTAATACTTTTCAGTTGAAAGTAAAGGAGTTTGAAAAAGACCACATTTAAGAAGAATTAAGATTTCCAAAGGTTGTAATTTCTCATGAAGTGGCTCCCTGTGTCTCATGGAACCTGATGCATAGGACATGTAAAGGAGCACCTTCAGCACTTGGGGGTCAGCCCTACTTGGACACTCACCTCCCCTTCTGTAGACTGCAAGTGCAGTTCCTTCCTGCAGGCAGCCTTGAAGTCACCTGCAGCAGCGCTCACCTGGACCCCTCGTGGAGCTTCCATTATCAAGGATCTGGTTGGTGATTCAAGCCTAAAGGAAGGCAAAATATCATTTACAAAAGAGAGAAAACTTATAATGAACTGGAAGAAAGCATTAGGNCTTAACTAATCTTGACCTAAAGCCAGCATAAATCCAAATCCTCACGATGTATTACAAGGGTTACAAGCCCAGTTAAGTTCTAGGATATTTTTCATTACTTTATCATTTTTGGGCTCATTATAAAATCTTCATTTGTTCTTATCAATTATTTACTCTCATGTATAATAATTTAATAACATTTTCTTATGGTAGTTCTCTTTATCACACTCAAAAAGTAGGTCATCATGAGTTTACATGTTTAAATCTTTAATATATTATCAATATTAATGATGAGGTTTTAATAAATAAATTGGCATAATTTAGCATGTACTTTTTTTCAATAAAGAGTTCCAACTTTGTGAATATTAAAACCTTAATCAATATCATTAATACTGCAATCCTTCAAGAGTGCACCCTCAAAATTTTATGAACTTGAAAATTTTCTAAAGGTGCATTAAAAATTTTGGAAATAAACATAACAAAGATCACAATTTTACATGTTGAATGCTCTTTATTGGTTCAAGGCAACGACGCCAGACTAAATGACTCAGTTTCTGGAAGAAGGAAATCAGCAGATGGTAGAATGCAGTTATAAAATCCCTAGCACGAAAACTGGTGGGCACCAGCTAGTCTTTTGGGGACATGCTCTTCTGTTGCTGAGGGCAGCTGCTTTGTTTCTTTTCATCATAGGACATCAGGAAGAGGCCTCCCTCAGTCTCATTGTTGCCATGATCCAGAGTCACTGTTTTCCTCTGAGACAAGACCAGAGCTGTTTGCAGAAAGAACTCCATGAAATAGGTCTCTGAAATGCAAGCACTCAATAGAGGAACCATACTTGCAGCCTTGAAGGTGACATCCAAGAGGAGACTCATAATTAAGAAGTGATTTCAAAATTGTAAATATTGGCCTTATTCCACCTTCATTAAAAAACAAACAAACAAACAAACAAACAAAAAACGACTTTGAACCTTTTACCTCTATTGATCACTTGAACATCTTCATATCATTCCTGGAGCTGGGAAGCTATAAAAATAACTGCTTTTAAGCTATACCTATATATTGTTTTGAATAAAAACAGACAAGAAAATTTGAAAAAAATAGTACACAGTCTCACTACTTAGTAAAATCTACTACTAACCTTTTCGATACCGTTTTGGAAATGTAAAATCTGAATTTTGAAATTGTATTTTATAACCCTTATACAATGTACTGTACTGCCTTGAGTAGTGTAACTGTGGCCAATGCCATCTTACTGTTTTTTTGGCTAACAATAATGTCATTAAAATCACTCATGATTGATATGATTGAATCATTTGAATAACAGTCAGATAAGAACATTTTAAAAGTAAATTAATACCTTAAGACATTATATATATATATATTTTATTCATCTATTTGTTTTAAATCCCAGTCACAGCCTCCCCCTATTTCCCCCTACTCCCATCCCTCAATCTCCTCCTCTTCCATCTTCATCCAGGAAAGGGCAGGTCTCCCATGAGTATCAATAAAGCATGGCATATCCAGTTGCAAGAAGACTGACTACCTCCCCTTGTATTAAGGCTGGGCAAAGAGACCCAGTANGAGGGGTAGGGTACTAAAACTCAGTATATAACTCCAATATTCAGTAAAGGGAAACTTGGTAAATATATAAGTGAAGGGAAAAACAAACTAATTTTATCCAGTAATAAACATGATGCAACTTATTTTTGAAGAGTCAAGCTTATTTCTCATATATTTGATAGCCAATTGCTCACATAAGATTTGCAAAGGCTTTGTTTATGCTGTGTTTGACATTTAGTAATATAACATTAAACACAGTAAGTATTCTGAGTGTTTGAGATTTTCTACTTTGATCTTTATCAAATGATTAATCAGGAAATGCTTGTTATATTGTATATTGTATTTATTGTATATTGTATTTTGTATTTATTGTATATTGTATTTATTTTATTTTATCAGATAATCATGGTCAAACTACCCTAGAGTACTATTGATTTAAAGGCTCTGTGTTCAAAATGTGTAAAGATTGGGAGCTCAGAGTGGTCAGCAAGAGATAACATCTCAGTTTTATGTGCTCTGAATTGACAATTAGCATTTCCTCTGTGAACTGAACAAAGTCACACCTGCCTTAAAGATTCTGTTAATCTGATTGACTTATTAGAACTTCCATGATGGTAGAAAGTAGGAATGTTATTGATCCAGAATTAAATGATCTTGGGCTATCTTTCACTCTCTTAGTAGCTACTCACCTAACATCATTGTGACTGTCAGGTAAATCATTTTGGAATTGCCTAGTTTTCCAGTAACACCTAAATTCCAAACTAAGAATGCCATCAGATAGCATCTCAAACCTATGACAGAAATGTCCCTTCTCTGCTGCACCCATTAGAGTGAGCCTGTCACAAGTGTATTTGAAAAGTGCTTCAGATTTCTTTTATTCATTGACAACAACAACAATAACAACAACAAAACCACACAAAAGCATTCCCACATTCAAATATGGACTTTGGAGGAAGTCTGAGTCCATATTTCCAGGCTTATAGTCACTCGTATTTGACCCAGAAATGTATTTATTTTCTTTGAAATGAGAATTAAGGTTTTTTTTTGTTTTGTTTTGTTTTTTTTGCTATAAGGTATTAGTAGCCTGATGTGTCAGAGTGTGATAGCATGTGGTAGGTCAATACTTTGTGTTCTCTCTCTCTCTCTCTCTCTCCTCATCTTCCTCAAATCCCTCCCCCACAACCTCCTGTTTGTTGTTCATCTACTAGTAAACCAGAATGTCACTACATATGACAGAAACTGATAGAAATCATTTGGATTGACTAAACTTAAAGACATTTTGAAAAAACTAGACCCATTTTGCTGTAGTGGAAATAATTTTGAACATAAATGAAAACACCAACTGAAGGAAGGCAATGATTGTTTACTACTACCTGTTGAAGAACTGCTTGCTTGATTCATAGAACAGGTACATACAGATGGAAATTAGTAGAGTGGTTTAAAGAGTTCTCTGTGTTCTGCTACTTGAGGTCAATCACGAATGGTGGAATGCAGGAGGTAGATTTCTCAGAATAATTGTGGGTACAAGCTTCAAAGTACAAAAACCCAGCAATAATCCACGGTGAATGAAGTCTGAGGGAATATTGGGAACCTTTTAACAGATGAGAGCTTGGGTCTATGAGACATCCATTGACCAAATACTAACATAAATGCTTTAGTGCTGAGCAAGCTCTGTGGTACAGTGACTCAAGACCATGGAAAATAAACCAGATTCACTGAGCTTAGTTTCTGATACTCAGTGTGTGAAGTTCAAACTTGTAAATTATGTTTTATGAGAATATTTCCATTTGATCTGAAATGAGACTTTTCTTCTGAAAATATGTAATTGCTAAATATTTATATTTATGCATTTCCTCGTATGTTTAAGCATTACCATAATAATAGAAATTTTACACTACTGCAAAATTCCTTAAGTGCTGAAGTAATTAAGACTTTGAATTAAATAAGTCTCAGTTGTATACTTTGCTAGTATTGGTATAATAAAATGTGATAATTGTAAAAAAATAATTCATGTGTTATTAAAATAGCACATTCTGTTTTGAATAACAAGCAGTATTTAGACAAGTAATACACACAAATAATTTAAAAAGAGAATTTAGTTAAAGAGCATGTGTAATAAAACTTACCATATTAGTTGGAGGATTTCTTACATTTTTAGTTTAATGTTGAACTAAATAAGTGGCAGTCATCACGTATTTCTTAAGAACATGAAAACTGAATCAATCTTAAGCCTTTTGATAAGTTTTCCTGAATACTTAGTGTAACTTTTTTCACGGGAAGAAACATCATGTAATAACATATTAACCTGATGTATGGTTCCAGAGACAAAACTTTTCAAATTACTTTTCAAAATTGGCATTTTTGTGAACTGGAAAATTTCATTTTGAACACTTAGAGATGCAGATTATCTGAGCTATCTACCTTCAGTATTTGTAATTGGATGCATGACCAATAGGTACATGGACTTTAACTGTCTAGAGTGGGACATTCTCTCTTGNATCATGTGTTGAATAGGTAAGAAGCCACTTCTTCATACAAACATTATCTGTCCCTCAGATATACCACGNGAGGATTAAAATTTTTCATATGTTGACAATAATAAGACAAAACTTACACTTACTCAAAAGTTTTATCACACTTTCAAAAGGCATTAGAATGCTTGCAGAGTCCACAAACTACATTATTGAACAAACAGATTTAGACAAAGTTTCCAGGATTTGAAGTAAGAAGCATTGTAACAAGCCATGACAACTGATCAAAACAGGTTGGACACTGTGTAATTATGCATTTAATTTATATTAATATTTCCAAGGCACTCATTAGAAGCTGGTGCTTCTAGGAGCTATGATATAAATTTCAGGATAGTAGAAAGGTGTTCCTTACATTGAGCATGCTGATACAAAGTCTGTCATGGCAATTANTCCCAAAGAGCAACAAAGTAGGAAATCGAAGTATAAATTACTGAAACCAAATTACTATGTGCAAAAGCCATAGCAATCTAATGAACGAATTCCACACAGGAATTGGAATAAGAAGCTATGAATGCTCTCTACTTCAAATGTCAGTTGCTGCTATACTTTCTGGGGATCAGCCATCCACTCATAGTTTAAAGCATTTAAAAAAAAAACAGAATGTTACAGTCCTCATAATATATAGTTAGATTTTCTCTTCTCTAATAATTACAGTAACATAATATGAACTAACTTCTAATACTGGAACATTNCTGTATAGTTAAACCATAATTATTACACCCATACTAAAACTAGATGATCTAATTATCCATATGGTACCTAAAACATATTTAAATATTACAGTGGTTGCTTCATTTCCTCTGGGTTACATTGCTAGTGCAAGGATCCCTAAGTATCCAAAGCAATCTTGACTAAGTACAGTGTTAGTGACCTGAACAACTTCTTACAAAGCTGCAGTAATCAAGACAGAACTGACACCGCACCACAACTGATACAGTGAAATAAAACGTGTTTCATAGACAGGTTGTTTTATTTGTACAAACATCTAACCTTGACAAGGGCAGTGAAGTTATTCAGAGAAGAAAGCAATGTCTTTATAACAAATAATACCGGAATAACTGGATATATATATGAAAAAATAAACTTTAGTCTCTACCATACACTACCATATAGAAGTTGAAGTCATAAGGCTTTCGATGGAAAATATCTTTGTGCTTGGAAAGAATAAAAGTGACACAGGCCATAGCGTATACTAACTAGTGCACATTTAAAAATGTGTTCAATAACGTCAGATTAAAATGTAGTTTCAAAATTACCATCAATGAAGTGAATACATAATGGACTGGGAAAGAACATCCACCACATGATATATCACAAATAGCTGGTACCAGGATATGTGAAAAAAATCATCCAGTATTTATAGAATATGTGAACATGTCAGGAAAGATACATGGCTTTTCAGATATGTACATGAAAAGTGGTTCATATTGTTATCTGTTGGATAATAGCAAACAACAGAAATGCAACATCAGCATGTTCTCTCTGCAATGACTTGAATCAGTAAGATTGCTAACACCAAATATTGGTGAGACTGGACAGCAACTGACAGTATTTATTTTGGTGGAAAGGCATTAGGCATTTTGGAAAATTCTTAGGCAGTTTGACATAAAGCCTAACAAGCAGAAACAGCATACACAAAGGAGCATGTGTGTGTGTGTATGTATATATGTTTGCGAGTGTATATAACATTATAATATTAAATAATACTGTGTATATTCATGCATAATATTACATATATATAATATTCATATGTATAGCTTTATCAACACTTTGCTTACTTAATAGTATTTTGATANATAAGGCCCTAATATGCAGAAATTTTACCTTAAAAGTAAACCAAATAAAGGCTACAAGTGCACATTTAAAGTTTCCATGAAATCTAGTACAGAGCTCAGAACATATTAAGTACTCATAAAAATCTGTTGAATAAACTATACAAACTCACATTTCNAAAAAAGATATCTATTCTCTATTGCATCTTATAAAGACCTATTCTAGAACAGCATCATGACTGTGTACTGCTTTGTTTACTCAGCCAAACCCATTTCACTTGCCTGATGAGCATTGCATCAGCTAAAAGTACTTCCTGCTGAAAATTGTCGGCAACGTGTGTCAAGATATCAGACACTCTGTTTTACATTTGAGTACACAGATGAATAATTAAATAGCCCAATTATCACTGTACTATGTTTCTGCTTCAGTTTTGCAATTTAAATTAGCAACACTCATCTTGGGAGTAGTCAGACTATTTTAGCATTAGATAATAAGCCAAGGCTACTCAAGGCTANTCATGGGTGGTCAGTATAGAAAAAAATCAGAAACATCATATACTAGCTATAATTTATTTCACACTTATACTTGCAAGTGTTGAGACATCAGTAGGACACTTAAAGTCATACGTAGTGCTATTCCTATAGTGATAGACTTTTCATAATAAAATGATACAACATATACATAATGACTAAAATTATAGAACCAAAATGATTATCTTAGGANTCAGAAACCAACACAAATGAAAAAAAATAGTAATAATAAAAAAATTAGTGTCTTCTAATACATGCAGTTTTTATTTAGGTATATCCTAATTTTGCACATACAATTGAATGCCAAAGTTAAATTAATTTCAATATTTAAATGGAAAGAAAACACACATCTTTATAGAATACTTTATAGAAAACAATATTTGTTGACTTGCATATTGCTGAAATCAGAATGAACACAGCTATCTCACAAAGTCTTCACTGCCCCTGCCTGATGGAAATATTACATTCATTTCTTCTGGCTTTCTCATTATCATTATCTGTGATCCACCTGCTTGGAAAAGGGACACCTGAGCATCTCAATTATAACTAAGCATCCATTGACCAACATCTCCTCAATCCCGTCTTCTCCCTCATATTCAGTCTTTGAAACCATTCTGTTCCAAACTTCCAGAGGTCGGCTGTGTCTATATGTCACATGAGTGATAACATGGACTTACTGTATATGGAAGTTACATTAGACCAATCTACAACAATTGGCATTGATGCCATCCATTTGCATCCTGAGGAAATTCAATTTCTCAGATCACAATAATTTAGTCACTGTCTCATTATTTAAAGGCATTTTGTTACAATCATTTAAACTGTCAACTACCTATCACAGTACTACACATGAGATGCATTGTTTTTTGTTATAATACTA
>LZPO01089071.1:0-13225 GCA_001675575.1 Neotoma lepida
ACTCCTGGCTAAGGGGAAAGGAATAGGATTAAAAACATACTATATGAAAAATTTTAAAACTTAAAAGTTAAATTTTGAAAAAGTATATGAAAACAACTGGTTTTCTTCATGGTTTAAAATAAGTTTTGATGGAGATACTTTTCATCTCCTGTCAATATGTTGGCTATGGAAACTCAGATGCTGTCAGTATAGTGGTGGGTAGTTTCAAACTCTTTTCCTAATTCAGACTTAAGGCATATCATTCCTTGTTCAGTGGTAATAATAACTCATAGGCTTTTTTTTTAAGGAAGGAAGGAAATAAATAGAACAATAAAGATATAGGCACTTCCAAAAGAGTAATAGCCAACACACTCCTAGAAAGCCACAGTGTGATGACTCAGGTCACGGGCTTACAAAGAATAATAGATAAATGGTCTCCTGTCCCACAAAGGGGAGGAAACAGCCTGTGGTGATTCTAAATATTATCCACAAGGGCAGGAGATGCGAAGGTTGGAGGAAATTTGGAGGCTGATGACCACAATCCAATGTGCTATGTCTTCTAAGATGAATGCAGGAATGGGAATGGCTTTTCCTTAAGTTAGTGACATGGCCTGTGTGTTCAAGATCTGAGGAAGGAAATGTGAGAAACTACCTTAAAAGAGGACAGAAAACTATCAAGGAAGGACGATTTTTAAGACTGGAAAACCTACCACAATGTTTAAGAGTTCATATTTACAAAGCACACACAAGGCTTTCATGAGGTGTCTGGGCTTGTGAGTGACTGTAAGAACCAGCAAGTGAATTCAACCAGAAGGAGGATTGAGAGCTTGAGCTCCAGCTAGTAAATGCATCCAATAACAGTAAGGGAAATAAAGACACAGAGGCAGAAAAATGTGAGGGAGATGTGAACAAGAGTCTACACCAAATGACCCTGCTACAGATTCAACCACATTTATCCCTGTGCACTACTCCTTATATGATGTGAACAAGAGTCTACACCAAATGGCCCTGCTACAGATTCAACCACATTTATCTCTGTGCACTACTCCTTATACTTTAGAGTTAAAAACACCTCTCAGTTCATTACTTAGTAACTAAGTAACAATGTACAAGAGCACAACAAAAATATAAAATCATGAAACTTCTATGTAACTTTTTGGGGTTTCTATATGGATCTAGAAGTTAAGTCATTACNAGTATAGAAATGACACTGGAGAACATCTGTGCAAGGGTATTATTCAGACACAAGTGCTGTTTCAAAGGGATATATGGCCAAACATTTTATAAATGAACACCATAAGAATGCATGTTTCACGTCTACTGTTTTAATGTGTGTGACTATAAGAAAGCAAAAATTTAAAACAAAATAATACTCACCAGGTAAAATATTTAAATAGTTTCTCTCAGAATTCTTAGATTTATCATCACTTCCTCCATTTTGGTTTCCAGAATCTATTCATAAAGAAAATACAACACAAAGGAATATTGCCACATACAAAAATATGTTAGCCCTACTCTTTCAAAACAACCACAATAGCAAAAGTATACTATGTGCCTCTACATGCCTGGCATTCTGCTCTATGCTTCATATGCAACTTACAAATTCATGAGCTCTATGACCGGACATGGGGGATGGGGAATGGAGCTCTCCTTCCCTCCTCTGCTCTTCTCCCCTCACTTTCTTTTTTCTTACCTATGGTTGGACTCAAGTTTTGCAAACATTAAACACGTGTACTATAATTTAGCACATCTCCTCATTTTATATACAAGAGAAGAAAGGCTTTGGTAAGTTGTTATATAAGCAGGGTGCAGAGATAAGAGGTGGGATCAGCCTTGACCCTACATGGTCTCAAGCACATTAGACTTGCCAACACTCTAGTTTCCTTCTGAGAGTTCAGGGCACTAAGTTAGCTGCATATAAAATAACTTCATTAGATAGCTGTGGTGTGGCCTTCTTTATTTTTAGACTCTGACTCATTGTTGTTGATATAACCTGCTCTGGACCAGATAGACCGCTAGCAACATCAAGAATCATTTTATATTGAGCACATTCCTAAAATTTACTGTCTCTTCTGATATTATATTCAACTGATATCAAGCAGAACTTTTTCAGACAGTCAATAGTTTTTCTTTCCTTTTTTTTCTTGAGGCATGGTATTTTTCTTAGAAGGATAAATGTTGATTAATGAGAAGCATTTTGATTGAGTATACATTATTAAGACTGAACACATTATTTACATACTACAAAATTTTTTTTTGTTTGTTTTTTCGAGACAGGGTTTCTCTGTGTAGCTTTGTGCCTTTCCTGGAACTCACTTGGTAGTCCAGGCTGGCCTCGAACTCACAGAGATCTGCCTGCCTCTGCCTCCTGAGTGCTGGGATTAAAGGCGTGTGCCACCATCGCCNGGCACAAATATTTTAATAGAAGATATACTTGGATTTTATAAGAATTCTCTCGTCACAAATACAAAATAAGTACTGCCTTTCAAAGTAGCTGTCTTTTAGAGGCTATCCACTTACTCAAATTGAGTTAAAAACTATTTTAGAATCTATTTTTGAAATGGCATTCCGTATTAGAAAAGTCAGACCTTCAAATGACTAAATAGTACATACCAAAACATCAACTCTAAANCATTATCTCAACANACCTAATAGTGTCGCCTAGTACTACAGTGACAAACTGACTTACACCACCATGTCTTATAAACACACACACACACATTTTTAAGAACTANTAGAGAAAGTGTGAGCAAAATAGATAGACAGAAGGCTCTGAACTGTTTGAATATTTTGTGTAACAGAGCAGAGCCTGGCAATGGACATGCTTCAGATAAGCAGTAGGTCACAACACAGACTGCAAGGAACAAATACTCTAATTCTGACTGTGCAGGGAATGAACAAACAATCCCTTTCAAAGAAACAAGACCCAGGGAACAACACACCAATTGGATATCCAGTGCCAAACAGTCAGCCCTGAAAACATACATACAAGTAACACTATATGGACTCAACAGGTTACATTTGGGAATATATATGTCTATACAAATACATATATGGATGCAATAACAACGCATGGAAAAGGAGACCATGAATGTGAAGGAAAGCATGGAGGGAATACGGGAGGGTTTGGAGGGAGGAAAGGGAAGGGAGAAATGATATAACTAAAACACAATTTCAAAATAAAGAAGGGGGAAAAAAAGAAACGAGAGAACAGCTCAAAGTCCACTCTCCTGTCCATGTTTTAATGAGTAACATCTTTCATGGTAACACGGATAGGCGATTTTTATTTAAACACACACATATACATACACACACATATACATATACACATATATAATATTCATAAGACATCTTTGGCTTTTATCATGAACTGTAGAAATATAATGAATATAACAACCACAGTAAAAAATGAATGAAACAGAATAAGCAAGAACTTGTACATCATGATGTAAATATGATGAACAAATATGTGCTCATATGCAGAAAAAGATACTCAGAAAGTGTTTTTCACAAGACTTTACTATAACATACAAGTGCCTTTAAGAGGCCGAGGGAGGAAGATCCCAAATTCAAGGCTAGCCTGGGCTACAAAGTGACTTCTGGGAAAGCTGGGGATATTCTGAGACCCCACNTCAAATGCCTCATTCTACTGGCTCACTTAAATCACAATGTAGTTGCTATAACAAGAACGAAACACCATGCCACGCACAGGCTGCCTTAACTGCAGGTGGTTTAAAAACTTCCCGTCATGCACTGCACACTCTATCTCATATATAGACTCCAAACCCTCCTCCCTCTCCCACACTTATGATCTCAGTCTTCATGTGTTTGGTCACTACTAACAACCATATCAAAATATTCCTGGAAGGGGCAGGAAGGAGGAAAGAGAAGGGGAAAGTGATATCACTACATTTAAACTAAAATGTATTAAAATATATATGTGAAAAGTATTTCAGACTCCATCATCAATCACCATCTGAGTGAGGTGCAGGAGAGGGTAACAGAATAAGAGGACACACTGAGCTTCTCTGCAAAGTCCTTTGTCAGGAGTACTTTCATACTGATTTCCTGATCATTGGCTTGCTCTGAAATGGAACACATGTTGCCACAGCAGACCTTTGGTAAAGAGATAAATCAGGAAGCAGTGGCTGGCATTGTAAATATTAAGTGGAGTCCATGTGCCCTATGACCACAGACATCCTTACTCCTTACACAAGCGCACCATGATTCATGCACAACGTTATTTATACACTACTACTTACAATAAAATATGAAAAATAAATACCTACGAATAGGGGATGACTAGTAGTACCAGGTACCCTGAAATGCACTACTACATAACAGCAAAGACACAAAGGGCCTTTCTAGATGACAGATGACCNCTAGGGCAGTCCTTAGCACAAAAGCAGCATATGGAAAGGNGTCTGAGTGTGAAAAGGAGAACTAGACACAACATGCTTTGATACACGTGAATACACTGGGAAAGTACAGGAGAGACAGCACAGAAAGGTAGGGAAACAGTCCACTTTCATCTGCAGTTTTCCTTTCCATGGTTTCAGTTATCCACCATCCACTGTGGTCCAGAAATATCAAACAGAAAATTCCAGAGATAAATAATCCATAAGTTTTCAATTGCCTGCCATTCCAAGTAACAAGATGACGTGTCACACCACCATATACTATACCATCAGGACATGACTTGCCCCCTTGACCAGTGTATTCAGCATGTATTCTACCTGCCCATCAGTCAGTTAGTAGCTGTGTTGTCAGATCAAATGTCAGAATGACAGTGTGCTCAAATAGCTTTTTTTTTTTTTTTTTTTGCTTAACAATAGCTTCAAAGCTTGAGAAGGGACAAAACCAGTTAAGGGACAATTCAGATGTGCCAAAGACAAGCCACTTAACTGCTTCCTTTGGGTGAAAGGTGAAAACATATCAGTTATGTACATGTAGGAAAACCTAAAGTGGGTGCAAGTTTAGCACTGCCTATGGTTGGCAGCATCTCTGGGTGTTCCTGGAACACCGTCCAGAAGGAAGAGTCTCACTTAGGACAGTCTAGAAGAGTTGAACTACAGAACAGAGTAACAGTTAGCATGGGATGAGGAAAGCTTTAAGGATGTAAAAGCTTTAAGGATGTAAAGCTTNAAGGACATGCTTTACTGACCNCGTGCCTCTTTGCACTTGCTTCTGCGCTGGGTTCTCGCGTACAGCGCCACCTGCTGGACCACTTCCAGTTGCTCTTCAATCCGTGGGAAGTGGAAGTCTGTGCATTCCTGGCAAACTGTGGCAAAATCTAAGGGATCCATCAAATACTTATCAATTCCTTATAGAAACGGAGATCTGAGAGAGTGAAGACTGTAAACATGATTTGTTTTTGTAATAACTGTGCATTAAGTTATAGAGTACAATGACGTTCATCAACACTACAAAGTGTTCATCAACACTTTACTCTCAGAAGAATCAGTATAGAAACATTCTAATACAGCTCCAAGTCATCTTTAAATAGCAGACCCTTTGATTACAATCTATCCCCAAGCTCTGTAAATGATAAGAAGTGTGGTTCTGTTTAATTTGGAAGGAATAGCAGACACTGATAAACTAAGGTCACTCAGCAGGACTTGCTTCTAAAATGAAAAATGAACTTATAGCTGGATTTTTATTTTTATTCAGCCTGAAATAAGAATCTTCTTCTATAGGAGCACCAGACATGATGTTTTAGAAAGAACTAAACACCACTGAGCTGTTATGAATGTCAAAGAAGTCAGGGCTGCGCATTTTGTTTGCTGTTCTCTTTAGTTTGAAATGGCCAGGATGAGGTATGTTTGCAGCTCGATGTACTGAAACATCGCAGCCATGTAAAATGGCCGAGTTTCTCATAATCCCTCCATAAAGATGATTTTATTTGAAAACTCGGTGTAGTGGATCATATCTGTTATTCCAGCACTCAAAAAGCAGAGGCAGGAAGACTCTTTGAGTTCAAGATCAGCATGGGCTACAGTGTGAAATTCCTCTACAAAAATGGCATTACTAAGAGAACCGGAATGGGAGAAGTATGCACAACATCTACTTACCTCTTTTGATACCACTGTATGAATTAATTCGATTATCTACTAGTAAAACCAGGCCACAGAGAGATGTGGAATAAAGCGACAGTGCTGTCTGGAGCCGGTGGAGTTTCACACCACTTCCATGGGTTCTTTTATGTTTACAGAAGTCCAGCATATCTGCTCTCAGCAATCGCAAATTGTGCATGGTCTTCAGCTGGGCTCCTAGGGATGAAAAACAGTTACAGAAAGATACTGAAACAGCTACAGAAATCCTGTAACAGGTGCAAACTTTTGTGGCAAGATAAATCCATGTTCCAAATAACTAAAAACGGGCTCTTCAACGTCCCATCTTAATAGCTATCATAATTTATCTGCAAATATATAAGCTAAAACACAAAACACATAGCACACAAACTCTAGACTTTTGTGGAGAGGGATGTAATGTGAGATTAGAAACAATGGATATACTCTGCTCACATGCAGGAATTTGTACTCCTGAGGAAAAGTTCCAAAGTTTCTCACAGCTATTAAAAGAGCATCCGTACCCAGGTGAATGGTGAAGCTTTCTTCCAGTTTCCTCTGCTCCTCATAAATCCTGCCAACAGCATCTGCAGACTCTCTGAACTGGCTTGGCTGGACTTTAATTTCCTCACTGAAATTAATACAACGATTGTTATGCTCTCATTGCAGATTCATTAGGATTTTTCTCAGAGGAAAAGAAGTTCTCCATGAAATGAGAGAGAACTGAACAGCTGACAGCAGAGCTTAATTTATTCCTAAACTCATCCTTAATCCATGGTGACAAGTCAAACCATAAGCAGCAACAGGCTCTAAAAGCCCCACTTGTCCTTCCATTTCCTCACAGTAGGCAACGAGGATTATTATTATTATTATTATTATTATTATTATTATTATTATTCTATTCAATCATTACAATACCAACTAACACATCACCACTTACTATTTCCTAGCAGCTTAAAAGTGATTCAAGGATTAACTGATGAATTAACATAATACCTCTAAAGGTCAGATTGAACATATTTAAAAATATACAATAGTTCTCATGACAAGGCTAATTCTAGACAAAACAATAAAACAAATGAAGTGACAGCAATGCAGATTAAAAATTAGAAAGTTGGGCTGTTGAGATGGTTCAGGAGGTAAGAGGCTTTGCTTCACAAGTCTGCTGACATGAAGTTCTATATGCAGACTCACTGTAGGAGGAAAAAGGCAACTTCTGAAAGTTGGCCTCTACTTTCCAGACGCTTGCTAACATACACCTCACACACCCACAACGATGATGATGATGATTCCAAGAGTGAGAGTAATCATTCATCAAGTTGAAGTCTTTTAAAATTAAAAGGGCATATGAATAATAAAACTGTGAGGTCATGTTGACACTTCCTGCTGGCTGCATTTCCACCAGCACTCTCCTCTCACTAGACAAACTCTCTTTGCTCTGCTCATTACTGGAAAAGTTACCCCAGAGGAGCTGTGACTACATAACTGCTCCAGTTAGTCCATGGCACAAAGCAATGAAGGAAACTGAATGACAAAGTGTGGCATGGCCCTCCAAGGAGGACCAGGAAATAGGGATAGCCTGTTTGCATCAGTGTACATTTGCCAAAGGGTGTTGTTATCGAAGGAAGTCAAAAGAAATCAGCTGAAAATCACATCAGAGTTCTGAAAGGTCACGTGCAGGGTAGCAAGTCATTTCAGAACAGTTAGGAGCCACAAACTTGTGCACCTGAACTCCTCCCATTAGTCTTCACTAAGTGTGTCCAAGGAAACATGGGGACTGGCAATAAGAGAAGCCTCTCTGAATGACTGACAGCTGAGAGCCAGACACAAGTCTTGCTCCAGACTGGAGCTGGACTGACAGACAACAGAACAGGTAGACAAGGGCTGGGATGTAGCTCCATGGTAGAAGGCTTGACTCACAGTAAGTCCAGTACCAGATGAGAAGAAACAAGATTCCATTACTGAGAGAAGAGCAATAGCATAGAGAGAACCTACTCCATGGCACAGGTACGCAAAGACTGCTAGATGCCAATGATGGAGTAGTGCACAGAGAAAAACTCTCTCAAACCCTGAGTTCCAACCCAGGCACAAACAGCATCCAGTTACCACCAGAGAAAAATGAAGCCTATTGGGCATTGAGGTCTAGGTGATAAAATTCAAAGGTCCGCTGCCCTGCTGACAAGATGTAAACAATCTTAACAGTGATGGATGGCCTGTTAACTTCTGCACATAATTACATGTAAACAATCTTAACAGTGATAGATGGCCTGTTAACTTCTGCACATAATTACTATTTAGCTAAATATCTCCCTCTTTGACAGAGTCTTATTGAGTAGCAACTCACTACGTAGACCAGGCTGGCTTCAAACTCAGAGATCCATCTGCCTCTGCTTTCCATGTGCTGGTATTAAAGGCATGCACCACCACTCTACAGTATGAAGCAGGAGGAAGAAGAGCTGGCTATGGTAGTACCCACCTATAATTTAATCATAGAGAAGGCACAAGAAGGAAGGTCGCTGCTAGCTCAAGCAAGGCTGATCTATATGAATGACAAAGTCTGCTTTTAAAAGACAAGAGTAATAAAACAAAAAGATAAGCCACAGAACAGGAGCCAAGTATCACAAAACATATATCTGATGACAAACATGCATCCAGAGTACAAACCTAAGTTTCACAGCTCGATAATTAGAAAAACATAAAGGAGAGACAGAGATACCTAGCTATCACATGGAACAGTGTTCAACTCGTTAGCCTTTGGGGAAACATAAAGCAAACCTGGAATGAGAGGTCACAGCAATGCCCAGCAGAATGGCTCAAAAACACTGAAGTGCTGGCGAGGCTGTAGCATTGCTGCCCCTCTCAGAGAGGTTGACAGGGGATGGCCAGGGCCAGTGCTGAATATGAAGGCAAAGAGGAAATGTCATGTCTTGACTGTGGTGACAGTTCCATGATGGTCTCAGTTCCTTAATCTGTGCTTCATTAAAATAGGCAGACTTTACTTCATGTCGTTTATTCTTCAAAAAACCTAGTTTTCCAGGAGTTGAAAACAGAATTTCTATTGCTTGAGGAAACACCTACCAAAGATAGTAATAGTAAAAGCATTTTCCCTGAGGCATAATGGTTTAAAAAGAAGCATCTAAAGGCCATGATTTACACAGTGAGTTGACCTACACATCAAGCCAGAAAGCACAGCAGCAAAGGGATAGGTGGCTTTTGTAGGAAGGGACTTTTCAGCTTCCTTAAATCCATTGCCTGCAACATGTAGCATATGCTCTACATTTGGGTCAGTGCATATATTCATGCACAGAAAGCCCAATGCATGGCATGCACCAGCCCCTGAACCCCACCGCTCTCAAAATGCTGGCTGGGAAGTAGAGTACCTCGGCTGTCCCTAGAAGACAGAAGTTTGGAAAACAGTGAAGCAAATGAAAGAATTTCATGTGAAGGGAAGCAGTAATAAAATGGCCCTGAGAAGATTTCACCAACTATTTTTGTGTGTATGCAAGCAAAGCTGTGCACATGTGTGCAGCTCAGAGGACAAACTCAGATCTTCACTTCACCAACTGTGCTAATTCCCAGCCTGACTTAATGCATCCACCCATCCCAATACTTGCCAGTGTCAAGAGCACTTGGGAAGGAGCTGTCTGGGCATACAAAACAAACAAACAGGAAGAGAGAGAGAGAGCGAGCAGACATATTTCTTATCCTTGAGGCAAGANTTGGGGGAGACTGACATTACATAAGGACAATGCTCATCCAAGCCAGCCTGCGACTGTCTACCAATGCTTACAGCATGTGTTAGCATATTCTGGAAATAGGTTTACTGTACTTAGAGATTCTTTTTTTCTCTTTCTGCTTAATGAGTGTCTGATATTCATCCAGCCATGCGAAGTGGAATACAATTTAATGAAATGAAAGAAAATGCCTGTAATTCTACCACTTGGGATAGTGAGTCTGAAGGATTTCTCCAAATTCAAGGCCATCCTAGGCTAAATGCCAAGTTTGAGGTCAGCAGAGCTACATAGTAAGATTCTGTCTCAAAAAACTAAAAAGTATAAAATCTTGAATTTTCATTGCCAAACATACACAAGCAACAAGACTCAATTTTGGAATAAATATGGATAGTGATGGACATATACATGAGTAAGAACAACTGAGGGCCAATACCTGAGGGAGCTGTTGTTGGGGTTTTTTAGGTCCTGATGAAGTTTTATCACCCATTCCTGATACTCTTGTTTCTGGATAGCTGTTGACTGTTTCAGTTCATTTGACCATTTATTCTCCAAGTCCTAAACAGAGAGTGTGCCAAGTGGTCAGGTTTTTCACAAGAAGAAGAAAACATAATTATATATTTGAAGCCATTATATTTCATTTCACTTACTTGCTGGGATTCAAAATGCTGGGCAGCCAGTGAATTGACATCTTGATCTGTGAGTGATTTCCCCAATTCCTGCATCACCTTTTCCATTTCAATACCTTGTCTAAAACATAATTAATAAATTAGATAAATTCATCAAACAGCCACTTTAGTTCAGTGAATAAGATGAAAACATAATTTTTATTTTATGAAAAATAATATATCCAAGAAGTAAAACTCCAATACCTTGAAAATACTCTGAGTGCTTGAAAATGAGTATGTGAATACTGATGAGTATGTCTTAAGGTGTCAACCACGTCACATATACAGCCAGGTTATGATCTGAGCTTAATGTACAAATGGAAGCAGTCAAAATCCAAGCAGACTCTCAATGACTGTTTAATAGTCCCAACCCCTTCTCATCTGCACAGTTTCTCAAAGGAAACAATCTTATAACCCAACCTAAGCAGATTTTCCATGCATGTATATAAGAACTGACTTGAGCTCAATGCTGAAAGCTAGTCTTCACTATACCCAGAAACTGCCAATTAAGTTTGAAAAGACAAAGACAAACTCTTAAGTCACACAATTTTGTGTGATTTTGTAGCCTAGTGCTACTGTCTTCATTTACGCAAAGAAACAACGTATAGAATGGCTTCCCTCCAGAAGGAGCTAAGCAGTGGTGTTGCAAGTACAGACAGCAGTCATCTACAGGTGAAAGTAGTGACTAGGAAGGCCTGAGGGAGGCTTCTGTTGCTGAAAACATCCTATTTCTTGATTGGGTGATAGCTACCAGGGTTGGCTTGCTTTGTGAAAATTTACTGAGCTGTACCTTTCATAATTTACTGTACGTTCTGACTGCACTGGTAAAATCTCAAATTAAAACTTATCTCTTAATACAAATGCATGCAAAGTTTGTTCTAAAAGATATTTTGAGGGGTTGGGAGATAGCTCAGTTGGATGCCCAGTACTTACAGAAAAGCTAGGAGTGGTGGCACACATCTCTAACCCCAGTGCTCAGGAGGCAGAGACAGGCAGATGCCTGAAGTTCATAGGCCAGACAGCCTGGCCAAACAGATAAAGTTCAGGTTCAGTGAGAGACCCTGTCTCAAAAAATACGGAGGACAGAGACTGAGGAAGACACTCAATATTGACTTGTGGCACACACGCACGCACACACACGAACACACCTACCTACACACATGAACACACCCATCTGAACATGTACATACTCCATACACATACATATGCAATTAAGTAAATAGAGAAAATTTAAATAAACATATAGTAAACAGAATAGAACACAAACTAAGTTTTCTAGTTAAGTAAATTGTTAAAACTGATTTTATACTTATTCATAACAATTAAGTAAGACAGATAGATGTAAGAAATGAAACGCATACAATTTATACACATGAATACTTTGACATCTTCTGGAAGTAAATATTCAGTATCACTTGGCTCCCACTTCACTATATACAATGCAGACAGTCCCATAAACTTTTTTGTTTCGTTTGCTTTTTGAGACAGCATTTCACTATGTAGTCCTGATGGCCTCGTGCCTCTGTCTCTTGAGAACTGGGATTACAGGTATGCACCCCCCCCCGGTTGTCAATATTTTAGAAAGTACGAGGCATCAGGTAAAGATTATGATTATAAGAGAGGTTTTCATTTGAACCAAAACGTCTACTAAAAACTTAGATACATATTTGCATTAATATTTTACAAGTGTTCCCTCTAGTGGATAAAAAGTGATATTGCCATTTCCTCTAAAGTTTAAAGAACTATCTAGAATATAGTTTCATAAAAGCAGCAAATTTCTCATAAGAAAAAAAAGACAAAAGAATTCAAGGAAAATTTCATGAACATTTATGACACCCTGAATGTTACCCAAAATGCAAGGCGTTAGTCATATAATTAATGATTTAAGATATTGCCTAGATTAAATTCAAAGGAAAGTCTATTCTATTTCAGATAAACGCTAACTATAGAGTGGCTCAGAATACCAGGTATGACAACTNTACAACCAGAATGTCAAGCGATAAAATGACATCACTTCTCCTAAAATAAACTATTCCACAATAGAAAAAAAAAAGCATCAAGTTCCAGAGAGGGTAAATAATTAGTAAGTTAATTCATTGTCTCTAGTAGAATAGAAGCTGTTTCCAAAAATAATAAATAAGAAGAATAGAAATCACCTTGATTTTGAAAAGAGAATAGCCTAACCATGGGTGGCCAGACAGGGACTTTTCAGGGAGGAGCAGGCAGGGGTTAGAGAAGTCGCTGGCTGGGTGAAAGCACTGATGAGGGACACAGGAGACAAGGAGGGCACTGAGCAATAGAGTTAGCCCTTGGGACTCACAGGGCACTGGTCCCAGGCAGAGTATTTTTAAACAACCTATGCACACCCTCCAGCATGTTTTCAATGATCTCTAGACTGCTTACAACAACTAGTGCAATGTAAGTAGTTGTTATACTGTATTGTTAGGAATAACTACAAGATTTAAAGCCTAGGAATGTTCAGAATAGGCATGACTTTTTTCTTGAATGTTTTTGATTGACAATTGGCTGACCCCTTAGACACATGAGGCTCAAAACCTGGGTTCATTGTTCAGCATCATGAAAGAGAAGAAATTCTTTTGTGATTATTTTATATTTCAATTTTTCTTAACTAAAATAACCATTAAAATAAAAAATATTATTCACACACTATTAGTCTTAGTGTTTCTAATGTGAGGCTAATGAGAGACAGGAGCACGTAGCACCTCATTTTAAGTTGACTTCTTTAGTATTAATATTAAATCAGTCACAAAAATTAAGT
>LZPO01089075.1:0-11520 GCA_001675575.1 Neotoma lepida
TGTGTGTGTATCTTAAATTTCTACAGTGAGATGACAATTTTAAAAAAATTTACACATTGTCCAATTTTAAATAGAAAGATAGGATAATCACAAATGTTCAGCATAATTTACGGAAACTAGACTTTTACTGAAGGATTCTATATATTCAGGGAGTCCTGAATTAAGGCAAGTATGTGTCAAAGATTCAACAAAATAGTATATAAATTGATAATATGCAGATTAAAAATTAAGAGCAAAATGTATCTGGATTTATAGTTTAACAATAAATGGATAATCTCCAATTTATCTAAAAGTTCTTAGCACAGACCAGCAAAATGAATAGGTTCAAATAGCTTTACATTCTCATTTAATAGTCATAATTCATAGTAGCTCTCCTAATTCATGTTTTTGTTGGATATGGCAGTTTTTTTTCTAGTGTAGTGTACCCAGATTTCAATATTTATCCCAGGGCAATATTATAATTTTTTTAAAGAAAAAAAAACAAGCCTGAAGTTGTGAGGGTAAAATAATGGAGGGCTATGTGAAAAATTGGAAGAAGAAAGGGATAGAAATGACCAACATCTATTTACATACAGAATTATCAAACAATGAAAATAATATTGTATAGAGGCTCTGTCACTATGAGATATATATTTAATTAGTCTAAGAAAGCAAATATTACTACTACTANTAATAATAATAGTAAATACTACTAATAATAATAGTAAACCTCAATATTAATAAAGGCCTTCCTATGTTACACATTTGAATATATAATTAATTTTGATGGTCAGTGTAATGATTACTGTCAAAGGCAAACTGAAGAAGTTATAGGTGTTAGCAGAGGAGCTTCAAGAAGACAAAATGGGGAGATAATATTGTTAATGAAGATGGAAGTAAAAACTATAAAATTGTTAACAATCACTTGGTTTTAAATTGTATCTATGTGGCTTTGATACTGGTGTAAATTCAGAAGTTATCAAGGTTAAGGCCAGCCAGCTTGGGCACTCAAGTAAGACTCTGTCTCGAATTTTTCCAAAAAGCAAAAAGAAGGTTGTGTAACTATATAGTCACATGCTTGTCTAGCATTCACAAGGCCCTAGGTTGAATCACTAGTAAAACAAACAAACAGGTAAACACAACACAGCAAAACAAAACACCTTTATTATAAAGAATTGTGAATTTTATATGAATCATTTTTATGACCAGTTCCTACTATTTCATTTTCCTTGTATGCTATATGAATTACTTTTCTGGAGTCTTCTCAGACATAAGAACATGAAAGCACTGATCTNATTGATTTTCTGATTTAGCTGAATGTTATCATGTANCATTCCAAAAACTCAGAAACAACCATGAGGAATTTATATGCAATTCATATGATGAATTATTTTTATTCCAGGTGAGATCATTACAGGATTACAGAACAGATCTAACTTATAGAGCCGTACAGAGTTCAAGGTAAAGAATATAACCTGAAGCTGAATACTACCGAGTTCAAGATCATCATCTTTTTCTTTGTTGCTTATGTCAAGTGTCATCTGAGCTTCTACTCTGTCAAGTTCTATTGATCAATTTTCTTCTTTTTTCTTCCTGTTCCCTGTTTTTGTAACTGGTAACTCATGGCACATGCAATGATAAACCAGAGTTCTGTGACCACATTTATTCTTGTGGGCTTCTCAGAATACCCCCACCTCGAGCCACCACTCTTCCTCATGATCATGGCCATATACACAGTCACTCTGGTAGGCAATATAGGTATAATTGTGGTCAGAAGGATCAATCCTAAGCTTCATACACCCATGTATTTTTTTCTGAGCCATCTTTCATTTTTGGATATATGTTATTCTAGTGTATTTACACCANAATTACTAGAGATCTTGGTTGTGGAACAGAGAGCTATCTCTTTAAAAGGTTGCNTGACTCAGTTTTTCTTTGGCTGTGCATGTGTGATTACAGANATGTTCATGTTAGCAGTGATGGCCTATGACAGGTTTGTGGCTGTTTGCAACCCNTTGCTTTACACTGTCGCTATGTCTCATCGACTGTGTGCTCTCCTGGTAGCTGGAAGCTATGTGTGGGGTGGTCTGTGTGCTGTGATACTCACATACACTCTTGCAGAGCTGTCTTACTGTGGACCTGGCATCATTGATCACTTTGGCTGTGAGTACTCTGCCATCATCTCTGTATCCTGTTCTGACTCCTCCTTCAGTCAAATGGCATGCTTAGTCATTTCTATATTAAGTGAGGGTACCAGTCTTCTTATCACCATGGCCTCCTATGTCTTCATAGTCATTACTATCATCAAAATGCCTGCTAAGGGTGGGCTCCAAAAAGCTTTCTCCACCTGTACTTCCCACCTGACTGCCATCAGTATTTTTCACGGAATCATCCTCCTTCTCTACTGTGTGCCCAATGCAAACAGCTCACGGCTCCTGGTTAAAGTGGCTACTGTGCTCTATACTGTCCTGATCCCCATGCTGAACCCCCTCATCTACAGTCTAAGGAACAAGGATGTGAAGGAGACAGTCAAGAGACTCATCAGCTCAAAGCTACACTCTCACTCAATATAATACTGATAGAATTAATTTTTAAATAATGTATTGATTCATAACCTAAATAAACNTCTTTTTCATATACACTATCAATGACATATTAGTGTTTAGTAAATATGTGGTTATATTTTCAATCCAGTATTGAATTTTGAATCGTGACATCTTGATTGGCTTTTCTATAGTTTCATACAAATGTTCTATTCTCTGATTCACTCCCATTGAGCAGTTAAAGAAAAGACATTTCAAAATCTCCCCAATTAGCACTAAGAAAATAAGAACAAAGAAGAAAAAAATCTCTCCTCAGAACTCTATACCCATGACACCCCTAAAGTTTCCTTTAGGCTCTTTTACTGCATCCACATGTAAGTGCTCACAATTAACTATTACCTCCTTTTATTTCGAAAACTATAAAACAAATACTTAGTATTGGATTTTTTGTAAATTTAACAACATAGATTTGTTTTATGAAAATACTGTCTATAAGGAAGTACATGTTGAAATGCTAGCTATCACCCATGTACGTCACTCATTCCATTTTGTTCTGTTTAATTTTGAGATTATAACTCCATTTTCCATTCTCATTCCTACGTCCAAATACTCCCATGCACCACTCCCCACTCTGCTTCAAATTCAAGACCTGTTTTTTTCACTAATTGTCATTGCATACATACATGGACATGTATATACATATATATTCCCAAACATATTTTCAGTTTGTATAATGTACTTATATGTATTTTTTCAGGGAGAGCATTTGGCACTTGTCAACAGATTATTGCTGTGCTCTTTCCTAGGGAGGATCATGTCTCCTGCTTTCAGTTTTCTGTGTATTGAAGGATTCTATTTGATTCTGTCTTCCCTTATAAGAAATTTTCACAGAAGCTTAAATTGTTAAATTGTGCCATTGATCACTTACTTTTCCTAGGGTTTTAAATCATCAATGAACAACAATATCTACCTACTTAGTTGTTAAATCAATGAGAAAATAGTATTTATTGTTACATAAAATCTCATGAGTTTATTTCAGCAGGTCATAATGTTTACATTTTTTGAGCTTCATGTACTGAAACTTTTCTTGGTAGTTATTGTAGACGAAAGTTTGTCCGGTTTCCCCGCCCAGCTCCCACAGCCCGCTTAGACCCAAATAAACACACAGAGGNTTATATCATTTTAAACTATGGCTCTGGCAGGCTTCTCGCTAGCTAGCTCTTACATCTTAAATTAACCCATTTTATAAATCTCTGTCGCCACGTGTTCCACGTGGCTTTACCTGTGTGCCGTTACATGTTGTTGCTTTCTAGATGGCAGAATGGCGTCTGCCCAGCTCTGCTCTCTGCTTCTCTTTCCCTAGTTCGAATGTCCCGCCTAACCTTATTCTGCCTCACCATTGGCCAAACAGCTTTATTTATCAACCAATCAGAGCAACACATTTTTAGAAAGACATTCCCATCAAGTTATAATTAAATCTCTTTCATTTTTCTCAACTTTATTTATTTAAGTCATAAATCCAACTTATCTATTTCATTAGCTTGAAAGCATAAAATCTTCACTTTGAGACAAATTTTGATCGAAAGACTTTCATTGCACTATTGATAAAAATGAGTCTCCTTAAAAAGCCCTTCCACTTGTCTTAGCTTTGAAAATTATTTTCAAAAAATTTAAGACATGTCCATATTCTGGGAGAGAGAGATTTGCTATTCATTAAGTTTGCAGTGCCTGGTAGATTGACCATGCTCCGGTAAAGGTCTAAATATCCAAGAATATTTAGGCAGCAGAAATTCATTTTGCTTTTTTTTGAAAGGGGGAACATGTCAATTTGAGTGGTTAGAGAGAGGGAGTAGATTTGAGAGACACAAGTGAGTGCATATGAACATATGCACATACACACACACACACACACACACACACACGTACATACACAGGATAACAGGAATCAACAAACACGTCTTATTGATATGTTTCAACATCAACAGTCATGATTCCCCAATAAAAAGACATAGACGAATACAATGGATGTGAAAACAGGACCCATTCTCAAAAGAGATAAGATTCAAATAGCATCATGGATCCTGTCTCACCACCATGGATTAAAGATGAGTATCAATACCACAGAAATATTAAAAAGCTTACAAATTCATGGAAACTGAAAAACTCACTACTGAATGAAAAATGAGTCTAAGACAGAAATTAAGGTTTAATTTAAGTACTTTCTAGAATTGAATTAAAATGAAAATACAACATATCCAAACTCATGGGACACAGTGAAGGCAGATATAAGAGGCAAGTTCATAGGACTAAGTGCCTACCCCTAAAATGATCAGGACCAGAGTGTTTTACTGCATATTTGTAACAGACATTCAAAGAAATAAAGCCAATATTTCTAGGATTATCCCACAAAATAGAAACAGAAGGCACATTGCCCAATTCACTCTACTAGGCTATAGTTACCCTGATAACCAAACCACATAAAGACTCAAAACAGCAAGAGAATTACAGACCATTTTCCCCTGTGAACATAAATACAAAAATACTAAATAAAATACTTGTAAACCAAATCCAAGGACACATTAAAATGTCATTGATCATGAACAAATAGGCTTCTCTCAAAGATGCAGAGATGTTCAATATACAAAAATAAATAAGTGTAATCTACCATATAAACAAAATAAAAGAAGAAAAAAATACATGACCATCTCATTAGAATCAGAAACGACCTTTGACAATATCTAACACCCCTTCATGATAAAAGTTCTCGAGAGATTAGAGATACAAGGGAGATATGTAGACAATAAGGCAATTTACAGAAAGCCAACAGCAAATTAAAAGAGAGAAACTTAAAGCAGTTCCACTAAAATCAGGAACAAGACAAAGTTGTCTACCTTCTCCATATTTATTCAATATAGTACTTGAAGTCTTAGCTAGAGCAATAAAGCAACTGAAGGATATCAAGGGGATAAAGATTGGAAAGGAAGAAGTCAAAGTATTGCTACCTGCAGATGGTATGATAGTATACATAAGTGATCCTAAAAATTCAATTAGGGAAATCCTACAACACTTTCAGCAAGTGGCTGGATAATATATTAGGTCAAAAAAAATCAGTAACTCTTCTATATATAAATGACAAACAGGCAGAGAAAGAAATCAGGGAGACAAAAACTTTCACAATAGAGTCAAATAATATGTCTTGGGGTAACTCTAACTAAGCAAGTAAAAGACTCATATGATAAAAAAATCTTTAAGAAAGAAACTGAAGAAATCATAAAATGAAAATATTTCCTATGCTCAGGGGTTGGCAGGTTTAACACAATAAAAATGGCAATCCTACCAACACCAATCTAGGGATTCAATGAAATACTCATTAAAATTACAACTTGATTCTTTACAGAACTCGAATGAACAATTATCAACTTCTTAAGGAGAATCTATGTTTAATAAAAGATACAAAAATAAAAAATAAATGAAAAAAGTTTTTAAAACGTTTTATTAGCTGTTAGTATTACTGTATAGGTTTTACATTTTGCTGTGTTTTCTTTGTGTGTGTGTGTGTGTTTTCTTTTTTTCAAGACAGAGTTTTTTCATGCAGCCCTGGCTTTCCTGGAACCAACTCTGGCTCTTTCAAATTCATGGCAAACTAATCTGGCCTCTAAATCATAGAGATCTGCCTGCCTCTGCCTTCCAAGTGATGGGATTAAAGATGTGTGCCACCACCACTCAGCCTTTGACAGGTTTTATTTTGCAGTATGTCATAATATCTGAGTTTGGATTTACCTTCTGGTTTTCTTTTTTTTTAACATGAGAAACTATTCATATAATCAAGTTTAATGTAATAACATGGAATGCAAAAGATTAGAATGATTGTTAATAGAATATCTAATTGTAAAATATTCTATTGTAAAAAATCATTATAATAAATAAAATATGACAGTGATCAGGATAATAGCACCATTATAACCACATTAAATAGACCTCTAATTTGCTTAATCACTACGGATGTTATGAATTTTCCCTTGTGTTAATATTTATTTGTATTAATATAGTTTTTGCTTAAAACTTTGATTATTCCTACCAGATTGCTTACTTTTTTCACCTTATTTTTATTTTTCACTAATTTCATTTTTTCATATTCCTTATCTTTGCTTAATTAAAATAGAATTGTATCATTGTCCACCGCTGTTGTAGAATATTATTTTAAGATGTGTTATATTGTTTATGCTGTGGAATTCTTGTTTAATGATGCAAAGATATGTTGCATTCTTTTCTGTTGCATTTGTTTAGCTCTGTAAAGCTGTGTTATTTTGTCTGTCTAAAACATCTGGTTTGTCTAATAAAGAGCTGAACAGCCAATATCTAGGCAGGAGGAATAAATATGTGGGGCCACCAGGAAAAGAGAATAAATAGGAGGAGAAATCTAGGCTCAATAGAAGAAAGAAGAGGGGGGAGTGAGAAAAGAGGGAGAGGAGAACACTAGGGGCCAGCCACACAGCCACATAGCCAGCCACAGAGTAAGAAGGAAAGAGAGGTATATAGAACAGAGAAAGGTAAAAGCCCAGAGGCAAAAGGTAGATGCGATAATTTAAGAAAAGCTGGCTGTAACAAGTCAAGCTAAGAATAAATCCCCATATATTTATTTGGGAGCTGGAAGCAGGCCCCCAAAGACTAAAAAAAAAAAAGCAAAAACAAAACAAAACTACATTTTGACATTCCAATGTGAGACCCATAGTTCCAGGTAGGACCTGAGTGTAGGGCTATACCTGAGAATGCTGAAAAAAAGGGAGGGGAGTATGTGGCTCCTTTAAGAAACTCTGCAGTGCAGCAGAGAACTCAAACAGACATTTTCATATTAAATAGAAAAAAAAATACAAAGTAAAAAATGCCTGCTACAGTGCAAGGCACCAGTATTCCAGAGCTAGGGGATTTAAAAACAATTCTTGATCACCTACCTCTAACTAGGCAAGCAAATTTTGGGTTTGGCTTTCACAAATCAAGAAGCAGGTGTATCCAGCCACCAAAGCCACATCAGATTCCCTAGTGGTACTGCTTTGCAGTTTTTTGTTCACGTAGACAAAAAGACTAGAAATACACAGTAAAGACAGACCCAGATAGGGAAAAAAAAAACAAAACTCTAAACAGGTTCCAGTGTGTTTAACAATGTACGTAGACTTGGAAAAAGAAAAAGGATATAGCAAGTCATAGAAAAAAATGAATAGTTTAAAAATTATAGTCTTTAAAGAGAGAAGTGAAATAATACAAAAAAAGAATAACCCACATAGAGATGGGAAATATACAGGGAGTCTGAATCCTGTATATTGCTATATTGATATTGAATTTTTTGATTGCTGATAAAAAAGCAACAGTTGTTGACAGACATGGGACTGTGAACTGGACTGCTAAAATAAACCATCTTATATATTTTAAGAATGCATTAACTTTAAAATGGACCTCAAAAATGAATTGCTTTGGAGAAGATGTTTTGTTTTTATTTCTACAGGACAAGAGAAGCTATGGATATTGATATGGATCAGGGTTAATCAGGGACCTCCTGGATCTTGACAAGTGATATATATCAACAAATGTTACAGCTGGTCTTCCCAGAACTTGGNAACTCTATACCCATGACACCCCTAAAGTTTCCTTTAGGCTCTTTTACTGCATCCACATGTAAGTGCTCACAATTAACTATTACCTCCTTTTATTTTAAGATGTGTTATATTGTTTATGCTGTGGAATTCTTGTTTAAAAACAATTCTTGATCACCTACCTCTAACTAGGCAAGCAAATTTTGGGTTTGGCTTTCACAAATCAAGAAGCAGGTGTATCCAGCCACCAAAGCCACANCAGATTCCCTAGTGGTACTGCTTTGCAGTTTTTTGTTCACGTAGACAAAAAGACTAGAAATACACAGTAAAGACAGACCCAGATAGGGAAAAAAAAAACAAAACTCTAAACAGGTTCCAGTGTGTTTAACAATGTACGTAGACTTGGAAAAAGAAAAAGGATATAGCAAGTCATAGAAAAAAATGAATAGTTTAAAAATTATAGTCTTTAAAGAGAGAAGTGAAATAATACAAAAAAAGAATAACCCACATAGAGATGGGAAATATACAGGGAGTCTGAATCCTGTATATTGCTATATTGATATTGAATTTTTTGATTGCTGATAAAAAAGCAACAGTTGTTGACAGACATGGGACTGTGAACTGGACTGCTAAAATAAACCATCTTATATATTTTAAGAATGCATTAACTTTAAAATGGACCTCAAAAATGAATTGCTTTGGAGAAGATGTTTTGTTTTTATTTCTACAGGACAAGAGAAGCTATGGATATTGATATGGATCAGGGTTAATCAGGGACCTCCTGGATCTTGACAAGTGATATATATCAACAAATGTTACAGCTGGTCTTCCCAGAACTTGGNCATTATCTCAATTTTTTCAGGGACCCCTAAAGATGCCTTCACTCANAGACAACAGAAAGCAGTCTAGAAAAAAATGATGTCTATATTCCCAAGAGTTGAGGTGTGGATGGTTGTTGGTTATTTGGTGGGTTATGGATATTTCTTATCATTTAGGGGAATATAGAATAAAAAGCCAACTATTAATCTCAGATATTTTGCATTGACATAGATTTGGTATATTGGTACAAATTTAAAGTTATTTTTGTTATACTAATATATTCTACTCTTGCTTGGGATATTATGCTTATGCAGCTCATTTAAAATGCAATGTACAATTAAGGAATGAGGTTAGTAGCTAATCAATAATAATCAAACTTTTAGTCATATTAGGTTATTTTCAAGGTTAAACAGATATATTTTAGACAGATAGATGATTTTAAAACACTTCAAAGACATACATAATATGGCATTTAAGATATTTAATTACCTAAGGTTTTACATGACAATGAAANATATCTGCTCCTGGCAATACCAATTTGCTTCATAAAAGGATAATAGACAACAAAGAAACTCCATATGGAGTTTGCTTTCAATGTTGCAAGGACACAGGAAAAAGACTGTTGAACTTTGCCAAAACAAGGCAGAGCANTCTTTTGAGATTCCTCCTTCACAGAAGAGTTCGCCAGATATCCTGCAGGACATAGAGAAAAGTGACTGACAAATTTTACCAATACAAGGTGGGATAGGCCTTCAAATTTCCTGTTTCACTGAAAAGTCTGCCAGATATTCTAGGCCTATGGGCTGAAGAAGGATTTCCCAACATTGCAGAAGAACTTTAGATGATTGTCCAAGCAGCCAGATGTTTCTGTTGTTAGATAATACTTCTGGGGTCTTTGATGGAATTAAAGGCTAAATAGTTACAGTTTTCCTTAGTTATGATAGAAAGTAAATTAGGTATAAATATTCTGAATCATTAAGATAGATAATTGAGTATTTTCTCTCTCTCAATTTGCTAAATACAAATAGACTAAATATTGTAAATGTAGTTCTTATTTGATAATTGGTTTTGTTGTGTATAGTTTCACTACATTAAAATTAAAACCTTTCATTTTTATTCAGACAAAAGTGGGGAAATGTAAAATATTAGTTTAAGATATGTTACTTTTGCTTATACTGTGGAATTTTGTTTAATGATACAAAGATGTGCTGCATTCTTTTATGTTGCATTTCTTTAGATCTGTAAAACTGTGCTACTTTGCCTGTCTAAAACATCTGATTCATCTAATAAAGAGCTAAATAGTCAATATCTAGGCAGGAGAAATAAATAGGTGGGGCTGCCAGGCAAAGAGATAAATAAGAGGAGAAATCTAGGCTTTTTCAAAAGAAGAGAGAAGTTGGAGGAGTGAGAAAGAAGGAGAGGAGAACACTAGGAGCCAGCCCCCCAGCCATATGGCCTTCCACAGAGAAAGAAGGAAAGAGAGGTATATAGAATAGAAAAAAATAAAAGCCCAGAGGCAAAGGTAGGTGGGATAATTTAAGAAAAGCTGGCTGTAAAGAAGCCAAGCTAAGGCTGAGCATTCATAAGTAAGAATAAGTCTCCATGTATTTATTTGGGAGCTGGCTGGTGGGCCTCCAAAGAGTTAAAAAAAAATAAAGAACTATATATCTCAGGTTCGCTTTCAAATTCATGGTATCTTAGTCTTTAATTAAATATTTGCAAATAGATAAATAGATGCAACCTGAAGCATCAATTTAATGTTGATTCTCTATATAATTTATGGCTGGCCACTTGTGATTGAAGAAATGTGTAGGAGGCTTATCTCTAGGGAAGACTGATTATCCCTCTTGGTAGTCTTTTATCGCCCATAGCTCTTCAACTTAGAGGTGTGGCCCCGTTGAGATTTTCCCCATTTGATATGATATGACAATTGGTGCTGTCATTATTTAGGTCATTTAAGCAACCATATTGTTGAGATTTCATGGGGATAGCTCCCCTGTCATATCTGGAAGACACAATCTTATAATAGATTCCCTCACCTCTTACTATTTTGCATTTCACTTTTCAGTATGTTTCTTGAGTCTTAGATGTTGGGATTGTGTTGTTGCTGTATCCATGGGGGCAGGGTACTGTCACAGTCATTTGTTCTATGCATTTCCATTATTTGTGGCTTCTGTAACCGTCTTTTTCTGGTACAAATGCAGCTTCATGAATGAGAGGGAAGGACTACACTTAACTGTTAGTATGAGCATAAGCATTGAGAATGCAGTTAATAATATTACTATTATAGGAAATTGACAATAGTAGTTTCTCCTCTGAGACCCCTGACCCACTAACCTTGAGTAGTTGGATAGGTTTCCACATCAAGGCACGATTTCCCTAGTAGTGAGAGGATTTAAGTCCAATCTGATAGCTGTTGGTTAATGCCAAGAAGCAAGTGCAGCTACTGCACTCNTGCAGGGCTACACTGGCCCTTGTAGTGTTAAATAGGCATCTCTGTGGTGATTATATTGTGTCCCCCCAAATATTATGTACCCTAATAAAACTTATTTGGGGTCAGAGAACAGAACAGCCACTAGATTAAACATAGA
>LZPO01089077.1:0-13148 GCA_001675575.1 Neotoma lepida
CTTAGGAAGGATATCTCATCACAGTGGGTAACGGGCAGATTCTAGAGAGAAACTGTGGCTTTGATGAGACATGATTGTCTTTGCTCCTCAGTCATGGAGAGAGGGAGGGAAAGAGAGGAGAGAAGGAAGAAGACACATTATCATGAGGAATTCTACAGATGTATCAGGGGGAAACATTCTTTAAGATGAAGCAACATAGAACCAAAAAATGAAGAGGAAATTTTCATAAATGGAACCTGATATTCGAGGGTAATGTCTGAGAGGCCTCATGACTACTCAAATGTCTTCAGCTGAGTGAGCTTCAACAAGAGTAATGCACTTGAGTGAATCCCCTTGAAGGTCAGAGGCTTATTAGTGAATCAAGAGATGGAGAATCCAGGGACAGAGCTCTACTGACTAGATGAGTGGCATAGATGAAGATGTATAAAAGCTGCATAATGAGGTGATCACTTACACAAGAGACAGAGGCAGAAGGAAGGCCTAAATCTCAGGTTTAGGACTTAGGAGACTTGAGTTAAGGAAATATTAGAAAATATTCAGTGACAGAGGAAGGATCATGAAAGGTTTCTATGTTTTTGAATTTGGATCAAGGTGTGCCAGGAAATATGTTTATGAGGTCAATGAAGAACTCCATGCTGAAGATAAAGTTCAGATCCATAACCATACCATACAGAATTAAAACCATAAAAAGCAGCATGTCCAATTCAGGAACAAAACCACGGGATTTCAGTTTTCTTTTTTTAGTTTTTTTTATTATTAAAAAGATCTTCCACTCCTTTTACATACCAACCTCAGATCCCCCTCTCCTCCCTCCTCCTGCCCCGCCAGCTCCCATACAAGGTCTCCCATGGTGAGTCCCGGGAGACTGGCACTCTCAGCCAAGGCAGGACAAGACCCTCCTCCCTGTGCCAAGACTGCGCCAGGTGTCCCATCATAGCCACTGGGCTCCAAAAAGTCAGGCCCTACACCAGGGACAGATCCCGATCCCACCGCCTGGGGGCCCTCAGACACTTCAAGCCAAACAACTGTCTCAAGCCTTCAGAGGGCCCAGTTCAGTACCTTGGGGGGCTCCACAGATACTGGTCCACAGTTCATTCATTTCCACCAGCTTAACTGGCTTCATTATCTCAATGTCCCTTGTTCACAGAACCTCTCCTCTCTCCCATCAGTTGAACTCCTGGAGCTCTGCCTGGCGCCCGGCTGTGAATCTCCGAATCTGCTTCCATCTATCTCTGGATGAGGGCCCATGGGGGCTTCTCAGCCATGGGTCCATAGTTCATGTGTCTCCACTAGTTTGGCTGGCCATGTTTGCACACCCTCCCATCATGATCTCGTAGTCCCTTGCACATAGAGGGCCCCCTGTCTCCCATCGATTGGGCTCCTGGAGATGTGCCTAGTGCCCACATCTGTCTCCATCAGTCACTGGATGAGGGTTCCCTGGTGGCAGTTAGGGCATTCATCCCTGTGATCACTGGAGTAGGCCAGTTCAGGCATCCTATCAATTATTTCCAGTGGTCTAAGGTGAGTTCATCTCAGTGGACTCTCCGGGACTTCCCCAGCACTCTGTTTCTCCCTATTCCTCTGATTTCTCCATTTATCATGTTATCTCCTTCCTTGTTCTCTCTCTCTCTGTCCCTGTTCCAGCTTGAACCTCCCGCTCCTTTACACTCTCATCCTCCCTCCCTTGCCCCCCATTTCCTCCCCCTCACTCCTAGTCAGCCCATGTAGATCTCATCCAGTTCTCTCTCGCTGGCTGATCCATGCATCCCTCTTAGGTTCCTCCCTGTAGCTGTAAGTCGCAGTCTGGCTATCCCTTGCTTCACATCTAGTATCCACCTATGAGTGAGTACATACCATGTTTGACCTTNTGGGTCTGAGTTACCTCACTCAGCATGATATTTTCTAGTTCCATCCATTTGCCTGCAAATTTCATATGGTCATTGTTTTTCTCTGCTGAGTAGTACTCCATTGTGTATATGTACCACATTTTCTTGATCCATTCTTCAGTTGAGGGGCATCTAGGTTGTTTCCAGGTTCTGGCTATTATGAATAATACTGCTATGAACATAGTTGAGCATGTGTCCCTGAAACCACAGGATTTCAAACAAGGAGGTTAAAACTGAAATGCAAGGGGCTGCTAAGTTTAAAATATGGGGACCTAGCATCCTATCTAAAACTGAGGCAATATAATGTTACTGTTGTGAGAGAGAAGAAATAACACAGCAATGAAACTGGAAAAAGATTAACTCCTTAAACAAATGAATGTTGGACCTCTGATAGCCATGTACCATGAAATGAACTTGACCACTCCTATAAACCTATAAAAGTTGACTCTAAATGGATTAGGGTTAAAGTATGGGGTATGGCATGAATCCTGGGCCTCACATATACCAGGTCAGCACTCTAAACTGAGCTGCACCCGTACCCCTTTGTAGTTTGTTCAGAGACAAAGTCCTACTGTTCTCCACTCTGGTCTCAAACTTATTATCCCTCTACTTCAGTCTCTTGAGCTACAATTAAAGGCCCAGGACACCATACCTAGATGAGCCTACTTTTTAGAGCTTAAAACATCATAATACTCAGAAAAAACACTGATATGACNGTTATCACATTTTGTAAAGCAAAATAAATAAATAAACACATATAATACTGAAAGCATAAGTAACATAAAAATATACATAAGCTTGTCTTCATCAAAAGTAGGAACCTAGCAAAGCAGGAAGGCACACACCTATAATCACAGCACTTGGGTGGTAGAGGCAGGGTCAGGAGTTCAAGGTCGTCCTTGGCTATATGGCAAGCAAAAGAAAAGATAAAAAAAAGCCACACAAGGAACCTCCNTGCCCCAAATGAAACTATCTGGAAGGTATGAAGCCACCTACTCACTGGGAAAGATTTGCAAACCATTTGTTCCCAGGGAGATTGAACGCAAAGCAAATACAGAACTCTTAAAACTCAAAATAAAATTCAAATGAATCAATGGATGGAAATTATAAATAAATACATCTCCAATAATAAAATTATATATTATAAATAATTCCATCTCCAAAAAATGTGTACAAATGACCATTAAGCATATGGAAAGATGTTTACTATGCAGCATGATGCTTACTATGGATAGTTATGTCACCATGTGATACTATGGCACACTGCCTAGGACATCTATAATAACAAAAAGGGAGTAAAGAAATTGGCATCTTCATGTATTATTTTTGGTATTTTTGAAAGCAGTTTGACAGTTTCTCAAAATATTAAACATAGGATTGCCAGATCACCTGGCTATATGCACAATATAATATAAAATTTATGTTTACAAATAAAAGTCTTTATATTTATTTTGGAAGAATCATTTATGACAAATTAAAGAGATTAATGTTGGTCACTTATGAATTAACAAACCAAATGCGGTATGTCTATGCAGCTGAACATTGTTCAGCAAGAGAAAGGAATGACNTACTGATGCAAGCCATGCCATAAGTGAATGAATGAATGTTGAATCATAAATGTGGAAGGGGCAAATCACATAAGACTTAACAGTGCTGCTCAATCTGAATTGTTAAGAGCTCTGTGAAGTCATAGAGACAAACATAAGAATGTGACTTCCCAAAGATGGGGAGCAGTGGTGAGTGAATTCTAATGGGTTTGGGGTTGCTTTTGTGGCTGATTAAAAAAAAAATTTCTAGAGTTTTATAGTGGAGCTGATTTTTATTCTGTAGTGAAAATATTTAAAACCCTGAATTACATACAGTGGTCAAATTTTTCATACCATAATTATATCTCAAGAAAGCGATTCAAAACAGGAGACTCATTGTTTCCCAATTTCATACCTAATAGAAAGTCATTGCAGCTCAGGTGGCTTTATTGCTGGTTTTCTTTGGGCCTGGGTATAGATGTTATGATGACTTTTTCTAAAGGAAGTTGGTCTCAGTGAAGCTGCTCTCCCCATTGCATCTTTAGAAATCACGATGGCTCTCTGAAGCCAGGGAATCAACTTTAGAACTAAATTTTCTTCCTGAATTGTGGACATACTGTCATAGGAAGTGAGGCTCACACTCCTATGATTTCCCAATGGGGGTGGGGGCAATCTGTTAAGAGGTGTCCTTTTCTTTCCTTCTTTTTTTTTTTTTTTTTTTTTTGGTTTATCGAGACAGGATCTCTCTATGTAGCCCTTGCTGTCCTAGAACTCGCTCTGTAAACCAGGCTGGCCTTGAACTCACAGAGATTCCCCCTGCCTCTGTCTCCCTAGTGCTGGCATTAAAGGTGTGTACCACCACCACCACCTGGCTGAATGTAGACTCTTAAACATCTAATCCTGCAAGAGTTTCCCACATCTCACTCAGGATCACCTTCAGCCAAGTGCTCCTTGATGCTCTAATGCCCTTTAATAAACTTTTTTAGGTGTCCAGTGCAGAGTACAGCAGGGATTGGAGACCCAGTCCAAGCATTATTCTGACTCTTCACTTCCTTAGCTGATAATCTGAAATTTTTACATTTTTGTTTCATATTCCATGTCTATTAGTAAAACAATAAAATTTATGTTGGAGACTTACATTATGGTATCACAAAATACTTTTTCCTCAAGAGCATATAAATCATGGAGTGATGTCAAAAGAATTTGAGCCGGGCGGTGGTGGCGCACACTTTTAATCCCAGCACTCGGGAGGCAGAGGCAGGTGGATCTCTGTGAGCTCGAGGCCAGCCTGGGCTACCAAGTGAGTTCCAGGAAAGTCGCCAAAGCTACACAGAAAAACCCTGTCTCAAAAAAACAAAAAAACAAAAAAAAATTTTTTTTTTGAACAGCTCCTGCTTGGTAGAAATTAGTGACTCATGGAGACATTAAAATATTTAATGCAAACTTGGTATATAAGCAGAATTGCATCCTTCAAATGAGTGTTAGTTCTTGCTATATACATTTTTATTATTATTATGAAGTAGTATATCCTTGTTAATATACACCTTAGATAGCCACTTTTAAAAATAAGCAGGACAGCACTCAAGAGACTGAGACAGGAGGATTGTTGCAAATTTGAGGATTACCTAGGGTACATAGCAGAACAAAACAAAACTCCACTGATCTCCTTCCTCCTTGAAATCTGAGCTTTAAATTTCCATAGGGCTATTGTTGTTGTAGTGGTTTTCTTTTTTNCTTTTTTTTCCTTCTAAAATACAATTCTGGAGGGAGCTAGTTTGTATCTGACTATAGCTATAACTATTGTAGTATTACTACTGCCAAAAGGGTTGGCATTCACTGAAAATATTAATAGTCTTATTTTAATGACTTGAGATTCTTACAACAAAGTTCTTCAGTAAGTGCACCTTTAACTTTGGCCTCATCAGTAAGAAAACTGGAATTAAACAGTAAATTCGAAGGAAATGCATTGCATTTCCACCCTTTTAAGAGTGTGGTAATAAATGCATTATTTTGTTATCAAATACATCTTCAATACTGAGTTTATAGCAGATTATTCTTTGAAATTGTCCTTATAAATGGCTTGCTGGACAGAACATGGGTCAGCACCTGAGCAGTNGGGACAGCACCTGCTCCCCTTCATCCTTGCATGTGCCTGATTCTTTAGGGTAGATCGACTTCAGGTGTGGCATTCATAGCAGCCACAAGATTGTCTTAGGATAACTAGTTCTTTGCTTAGGAAACAAAGTCCTGTCAAGATACTGGTGGTCCTTGTTTTCCTCACATTTATGGTAGGAAAATTGTAATGTCTACTTTAGTACAGTGATTCTTGAGAAGAATGTCATGTCCACTTTCTTCTAACACACACACACACACACACACACACACCCTATGATGTGGAAATCCAGGAGTTTCAAATCTCTGTATGTAAAATCAGTCTTTCTTTTAAAACTGATTTTGCAAAATGGTAGAGTGCTTTAAAGTTGTGCTGTTTCCTTTTTTTCTGATTAAAATTCCTAAATAAAGCTTGCTAAACGTTGGATGCTTGGAATACAACATTTAGAAACTTCACAAAACACAGTGGCATCTAGAGTCCTCTGCCCCCTCCCCCTACCATTGAGTTAAAGACAGTTGTCTCTGTGGTCTTGCTGAGGAGTTTGCCCACAGGAAAACGATCCTTGAAGGTGTATGAACTCCAGCAGCCAGCTGCACACCCTTGAGCAGCTGACAGGCGCAGAGACCANGAGAGAGAGGACTCCGACGCACCAGAACCAAGAGCAGNGGACTTCGTGTTGGTCCCGGACCCTTTCCAAGACAGAGATCTCCTAACCTCATCTGGGTAAGGGCTGGCTTCTGGTCTGCACTGGCTACTGCTCCACTCCATCCACAGCGGACAAGCCATTATGTATCTCATCAGAGCAGTATTTTAAGCTTANTCTCCAAGCAACATCTCTGCAAAAGCAGTGCAAGCTGGTGAGAGACGTCTGCTCCGGACCCTAAAGAGTCTGGAGTCCTTCCCAGTGAATTGTCTCTCACCCTGCGGAGCACGCCAGCTCAATTACTGGAGAAGGAGGTTGGTCCTTGCCACCGCCCTCCCTTCTGTCTTCCGTAGGAGCGGGGAAGAGGAGATCTGCTTCAGTGCGCACGGGAGTGACCAAGTGCAGCTGGCTACCAGGGCAGCGACCTGGACGCGAGTCCTTTTCTCCTCCCGCGGCTACAGCCACCCTGTGCGCGCTGAGCACAGTGCTGGACCATCCCGGAAGGGCCCGCGGGTGACATCACTCCTGAAGATACTCGCGCTCTGGTCCTTGCCTTCACAAAGCCTCTATCAGTGTGTTTGTGGGTCTCTGGAGAGGGCTTCCTGGGAAGAGAGGAAAACGTTGAGCAGCGACCGACCAGACGAGAGGAGGCAAAAGACCAGGAGAGAGTGAAAGAGTATCCCAGAGGGCGGCGACATGAAATTCAACGCTGCACACTACCTGCTGCCCCTGCTGCCTGCACTTGTCTTCAGCACCAGGTGAGTCCAGGAGCATGAGGCCCCAAGCCAGAAGGCTGCGCTGGTCAGGGCAGAGGCACCTCCCACCTAAGCAAGATGCTAACTGAATGATTAAGGCTCAGAATCTTTGGAGAGAGCAGAGCCCCTCTATAGTTCCTCCAGCCCCCCGGAGAAAGTCTTAGGATTGCCTCCCTTCAGGGATCAGGGGCTTCCCTCCAGAGCAAGATGAAGACATCCCCCACCCCCACCCTGGAGCCCTGTAGTCAGCAACAGTGAACATGCTGAAGTAGGACATCATAAAGAGGAAGCAGGGAGAGAAGGGAATGTCCCTCGAGAGTGCATGTTTGCATTAGACCTTTGCTAGTAATTAGGGAACTCCGGTACCTCATGGAGCGAATGCTAAGGGCCAGGGAGCCAGAGAAAGCAGAAGGTGCTAAGACTTATGCAGTAGTCCCCAAACTCCTCAGATGGCCTGGCTGGTGTTTGACTGGGCTTGGTGGCAGGTGACTTCCTTTGGTCGTGTTTAAAGTTACAAGACAGTGCCGAGGCAGAGAAGAACCTAGTTGGGAACAATTGGGCACTGTGCTCCATCATTGGCCGCGGATGAGAATTTCAGCCCCAGTACAGAGAACCTATTTTTAGTGGAGATTTCAAACGCACTGACTGAGAAGTGCTTTGTGACTGCTGCTGGTGATCCGAGTCTCAAAGTTGGTGATGGGTTTCCTTTNTTCTCCCACAAGCACAGCACAAGGGTGGCCTGTTTCAGTGCCCGGGAATGAATTTATTCTGCATGCCTTGAGCACCCTACTGGCAGCAACCCCTTTCCCTTGGCCTCCGTGAAATAAAATAACNCCCAGGGTGTGAGTTCTTTCAAATCTGCATGAATNGAGACACTATCTGATTGTGTAACTCACAAAAAATAAAGGAGAGACACACAACTGTACAAGATTCAGAAAGGATGAAACAGGTTCACAGGCTCTTAANAGTAAGATGATGAATTCGTGCTTCTGTTTCTTGTACATGTTTCTTTCAAGCCAGCATAACCTAACTTTCCTTGCCATGCAGAAACTGCTCCATTTAGCTTCAAAAATTGATAAACTTGGTTTTTCCTTGAACACAGCCCAAATGACTTTACAAGACTGAAATCCAACTTGAGTTTTATTTCTTCTAAAGATTTGCTTGTCATTGCAATTTATAATATTCTCATGGTTTTTAAAGAAATTCACTCTGCTTTCCATTATTAATAAGACTCCTAAATGATGAGCTCTTTTGAACACTGGTAAGCACCAACAGACTAATACAGTTAGTTCTCAAGTCCTTGTCATTTGTGCTCACCTTCTGCTTTAATAATCATTTGTGCATTCCTTTGAAGAAGGGACATTTCTAAAGTTTCTACTTAAGTAGACAGCAGTGAACATGCTCATTAAACAGTAAATGGTGGAACAAGGGAAACCCAACCTACACTGGCGTGAAAGAGTAAGCATCTCTTGAGTTCCCATAGTCCATTTGCTTTTTAAAGCAGCTGCCATTTGAGTAAACAAGCTCTATAGTTTCCACCCAAAGCTTGTTCTAGTTCTGTAATGCAAGAGCTATCAACTTCCCNATCTATGAAAGTGCTAATTTCTATAGATATCATTAAGACTGAAGGTCAACAATTTATTAAAAAATATAGTTATTCTTAGTTGAAATTAGATGGGAATATTCTACAGTATTGGTATTTGAATTTTATAAAAAATACAAGATGGACTTGAAGAGTGAATTTCCATAATTAGTAACCTATTTACATAATTGCTCTGGGCTGTTTTATTGCACAAGATCCCTAGGTTACCTTCTGATGGTGAACATATTTGAAAATGAATGTGACACTATGAGAGTGTCATTTGCTAGAAGAGAATGGGCTTTACAGGACTCTCCAGAAAGCCATTCTCCTTTCAGTATTCAACAGTTCTCATTGTCATGTGACAAGCATAAAGGTTAAAAACCAGACTGCAAAGCTCTGTGAAGACAGTCACATTAGTCAGGATGGGCCTACTGTACTGTTGAGTTATACAGTGTGGTTCAGCCATGTCACCTGTGACTGAGTTTTCTGTTAGCTAACTTTCTTAGTGATTCTTTATATGAAGCAACTGCATCTCACATGCTTGCACTAAGCATGTTGGCTAAATTCACAGTGGGTGACAATTGCCACTTGTTGGCTCTAAAGTTCCTTCTAAAGTGCGGGGAATGTGGAGCTGAAACTCTTGATGCAGAAGTACATTTTCCCTGTGGTATGTTTCTCTAAGTAGAGCTCCTCAGAATTGCTTGCCTTTTTTGCCATAGGCCTGGTGTTCACCTCTTTCTGGAAAGGAAAGAATGACTGCTTTGAAACAGATGCTGTAGCTGGATGAAGACAGGTGCTTTATGGTAGTGTTCTAGCCACCAGGGTGGCAATTCTCAGATAATTCGGCCTTTTAAATAGGAAGGATTGGTAGCTGTCTGTTCTGTTTGCTCTCTCCCTTACCATTGCAACTAGAAATCCTATAGATATCAAACAGGTATCCCATAATTCCATCAGCATGGACAATATCAGCACTCCTGGCTTAGACTTACTTCATTTGTTCTGAAAGAAACATGAATGTTCACCTTCATTCTGACAAGCATTTTCCTAGTGAGCCCCATGGAGCCTTAAAAAAAGATCTTAATTTGCTGGCATATTGTCTCTGTTGTTTAGAAAGCACATAGAAATTCAAAAATATAATCAAGCTAATGATTTGAAAATTCAGCTAATNCAAAGATCCATTTAATGTGGGCACGAAAGCATGTGGTCAAAGAACACAAATGCATGAGAAGGTTGNAGAGCTTTGGAATAGAACGGTTGTACTTTTCCTGTAGTTTTATTCTGCAGGAGGATTGACTTGCTGTTCCAAGGCAATGCCTACACTTCAGAAAGAAGAAGTTTAGGGACTGAAAGAATGGTGGGGAGAACAGTTCTTTAGAAGTTCTTCCTGAAAAGGAACCATGGAGGGCTGGAGGAGGCTTGTGCATTAGCTGCTGAACCTCGGTTCTTTTATGCTGTGTTCATGCTCCTGATGTCTTTGGAATGAGAACTTTGAAGTGACTTGAGAAAGAGCAAGGCATAGCAGGGGAGGAGTNAAGGTCTACTAACTTCTGATGGTTTCCATCAGGAACAACGTTGAGCAGATGTTTGATTATTGTCCTCCCAGTAGGAGTCACCTGTGAGGTCTCCTCTGGGCCCTTGATCAACAGCTGTACCACATGCTTCCATGGGAATCTATTTCCAGATGACACTGTACACTGTGAATGTTCAAGGCACCCATCTCTTCTGTGCTTTATTCCAAACTCAGGATGAAGCTGTTGTATAGGCCATAGGAAGAGAGGACACCAACAAACTCATTTTTACACAAAGGCACTTGGAAGGAAATGCATTTGGTGTAGGAAGGAGTCTCACTTTAACTACAGTGAAATGATGTGAGGTACTATGAGTTTCCCCTCCCAAGTCCTTCACACNATGAGTCTGATGCACACACTTTTAAAGAATTGTATCATTTTGTGTAAATGGATCACAGAAGTGTCTTTAATAGGAGTGTGTGAAAGAGAATGTATTTGCTCCTGAGGCTGCAATTCCAGCCCTAAGTACCTATTTCCACTAGCACTCTATAAATGCCATTTTTTTGGGGGGGGAAAATCTTTGTAGACCACATTTTCTCTGTGACTGATGGAAGTGACAGTTCAAACCTTTATGTGTTGACTGTGCAATTGTACCAAAGCAAAATCCATGCAATTGAAAGAATGAACTTGACCTTCCAACTTGTAAGCAATGTACCTGGGATTGCTGAGGTGTGNAGTGACATTTCCCCATGTGTGATTTGTGACATTATATGTGTAACTGTTTATGAGTAACTGTTAGAAGATCTGCTAAAAGTCATTTTAATAGATGGGGCTCAATTATTTAAGTTATCCCATCAATGGGGTAGTATTTAAAATTATGATTTCTTCTCTAGGAAGTTTATATAAACAGAAAATATATGAACATAAGTTCATATACAAGCAGGAAATATATGAACAGTCATTATTTTGGTATTTTCTGTGATGTTTTTATTTTCACAAATTGAGTTTTCTGTCTGTCAGTCACTCAGCAACTGAGTTATTTCACCAAGTAGATTAATTATAACTATATATCTTTTAACAAGACATGCATTCAATTATTATATATTACCAGAATTGAATAAGTAACAGCCATCGTTTTATATAAAGCTCCAAGTGTGAATTAGGAGACAACAAATTATACCAATTCAGAAGTTTCAGTTGTGACACCTGCTTTCCAATGACAGCAAGATAAAGGGTGTTTTATCTTCAGTCTCAACATCATGGAGAGTGAGGTAACAGGAAGACTTTAGACAATGGTTTATCTTCATGTGCAGATTTTTTGTACACAGCAATATCACTAATCATAGAACTCACTCACCCAACAAAGTTCTTGTAAAAACTGAACTAATTCATGACAAGAGTTTAGGGTACTCATGGAACAAAGTAAGTACCTTGTGAAACTATCATAAACTNTTAGAAACATTTTCATGAAATTCTTGTGTACTGACATAGAAAAATAAGGTAAATGTCAAATGCAGATCAGTCAGATGGCATCTAGTTAACATGACACTCTTGCCATTTAAAACAAGGAATGATAGGCAGAGAAAAAGGAATCAGGGGCAGTGGCTGTGACTTGGTATCTGGGTCCCTGTTCTCGATTGCCCTGCTGTCTCAGTATCTGGTTTGTTCTGTGTACTTTTCTGAACATTATGAAAATTAGAGGTATTTACTTTAAACACAGAGAATGTGATTTAGCTCAAAAGCATATATTTAGCTACTTGGGTTTCTGTTTACAATGTAATTGTGTACACTGTGTAAATCATAATATCAAATCAAAGCTATGAGCATGAGCACAGGTGTCAATGAATAACTAAGATAGGTTGTTTTCAACACATGGGTAGACAAATTCAAAAATTAGTTTGACTTCATTTTCTACTTGTTCATTGCTTCCATCATCAATTAATAATCTTTAAATTTTATAAACACTCAGAAAAATTATAGAAAAACACATCAAGAAATGATCTATACTATAGAAAACATTTTGAAAGCCACTAAGGGAAAAGAAGCTTAGCTATTCCATGTCCTAAGAACCATCGTCTGAAGGGTTCCTACAGTGACCAGCACTCTGAGCACATTTAGAGCCATAGTTCCCTTGTTAGTTTGCAGATATGATTCCTGAATTGTACATAGCTATGCTTAAAAATGGATGTGAAAAATTATCTTTTTCAAACTATAAATCTCTTGAGTGTGTGAGTGTTTGTTGCCCATTGGCAACACATGTCATTCATGTGCCAAGTGAGTGGACCATTGAACAGGAAGTGACGTGTAAGCAAGGGGAATTAAAAAGTAGAGTTCATGTTAAATCTATGACAGAGAAAAGGAGACAGTTACAAAAACTCACATGAACTTAATTTCATGAGAATAGAGACACAGAGTTATCCACAATAAATGATTCTACTCAGACACGAACTGAAGGTCAATCAAGTAATCAGAGTCTTCTGCAAATGTGCTCGAAGACATTGGCAGATGCTCTTAGACCAGGGATGGAGGCTACACTGCAGCTATGCCTGAATTGTCTCCTGTTGTTGTGGGGTGTTTGGATACCTCCAAGGCTGCACTGCAGCTATGCCTGACTTGTCTCCTGTTGTTGTGGGGTGTTTGGATACTTTCAAGTGTACTTTAAGGAGTCTACTGTTGGGAGACAAGCTGCAACTAAAGGCTTATTCTAGTTCAAAGCTCCACATTTTAAAAAGAGAAAACTGAGGCTCAGAGTGGGTGAAATTTCTCGAAGGCCACAGAGGGAAAGGAAGACAATCCCCAGAACTTCCTAAGGGCTTTCCTCTATCATGTCATTCTGCTCAATGACAAATCTCCTTTATTATCAGGAACACGAGAACAACTGGTTCCTGCAATGTATTAGGAAGATTCTATTTTCTGTAAATATCAAGCCATGTTAAAGGGGTGTCTCCAACCACAGGTCATCTTGATACACAGCAAGCTATCAGAAAGGGAATTATAGGAAGGAGAAGACCCTCCTCCTCACTCTGTGATCTGTTAATTTTAGAAATGAGAGCTGGCCCCAAACTACCCAGGTCATCTTTAGATCCTGAAGGAGAGTTGTTAGCGCTTTTTCACTGCTGTACACAACTAACTCTG
>LZPO01089079.1:0-13124 GCA_001675575.1 Neotoma lepida
GGCCCAGAGCCGAGAGGCTGAGGTGTTCGGCTAGGGGGATAGAGACTCACATCTTGGTCCCAATCAGTGCCACCAGCTGCCTCTGTCTCAGGGAGCAGTTGCAGTCTCCAGTGAATTGTATTTTTAATCTGACTTTTCCAAACTGTATTGGTCAGTTCCAATTCCAGACATCTTGATGTGAAGGTATATTTTACAGTCTTCTCACAGAGGTTGTCACTAGATAAAATATCCTTTTGATAAGTTGTTCTTATGCTTTTCATTAACTTTATTTGAATTAAATAAGATCAAATTAAAATATATTTAATGTTTTCTGGATAGAGAGGGGTGGGAAGGAAGGGGAGGAAAAGAGAGGATGAGAATCTGTATAAACATACATACTTTATGAGACCATACTCATTTCAGAGTTCAGTATGTTATTCTGAAATAACATACTGAAAAAACTGCTGTTTTCTGTAGAAGATATTTTAGAGAATCAAAAATTAAATTGAATACAATAAATAAATTAGTTTTTATAATTATGTTATAAATTATATATAGCAGATGAGTCTAAAAGAAGAAACATAAATTAATGTTTCCATTGAAATACAGAAAATATATTCCTATCATATTGACTTCTGTAGCAACTGAGAGGCAGAGTAGCCATGCAGTTAGATTACCACGTACTTCACCATCTCAACGCATTTTCGCATTTACAACACATTGTAAATGTAGGAAACTAGATATCTCCCTTATACTCTCCAACTTATATGTGTTAAGAAATTTAGGAAGACCAGGTATGATACTTGTATTCCTCAGAGGAATAAAGATGAAGGAAATCATCAAAGTGGAAGGAGGAAGGAGGAAAGTTGTCCATTAGTTGCCTAGGAAACAAAATGAACACATAATTGACAAAAATCTACTGTGAACCTCATTACACATATGCTTTAGAGTAGATTTAGTGTCTGGTAGAAAGTAATTTACTCCCTTCACTGCTTATGGTCACAGGTGATAATTGCTATTTAGATAAGAATGGTAAGTCACTGTTAGTAAGATATAAAAACAGAGGACAGTGACCACTTGAACCACCTGGACTCTAACAAACTTAACTCTGTTACACAAAGGGCTTATCTACACATGCAGTGATTGATTTGACATTGGCTGTATACTAGTTCATCTTTTAGATACTTTCTATGGTTGTTTTTGTAGCACCACATTTTATATATACAATAAAATCCACCACTACCAGCTGTAGGCTTCTTAGACCAAATTACTATAGTTAATCCTGAATTAATCAGTAACAATTAGTTGCCTTAGAGGTTAAGATACAAATTTCAGAATGCTTAGACATATAGATCTTTATACACTGTTTCTGATAGTAGAATTTGTTTATGCTGATTTCTGAGACTTGAACTTTATGTAGTGTTTTCTGTTTGGGTACTAAGCTTATGCAATACTGCATTATTCATTTATTTTTATTATTTAGTATTTTGCTGCAATGTTGGAGGCTTACTAAATAAAAAAAATTGGTTAAAATTTAGCAGGACAATGTGAACATTTCTTCCAAACAAGAATTTCTTTTATCTTCATGACAATAATTTCAGTAACAGAGATTATTGATCACCTTTTTGTGATAACTTTTAATTAAGTTTTTCTATACAGACACATCAAAGGGGATNTGATCTTTTGTTAACTAATGGATTTCTGTTCTAATAGAAATTTTGTCTAAAGCTTTAATCTGTAATCTGAAGGGGATCATCATGGAAAGAGTAGATGCTTTCATAAAAATGTATATTAATGTTTTCCTCGAAGCTGTCAGCTTAACATGTTTACTAAACATNCCCAATGTACGATCTTCAGTGAGGATTTTTCAATTTATAGCTTCTTGTATTGCCATAATTACACAAAGATTTGTTCCATTCTAATTTTCTCAATGAATATTTTCCATTCTAATCTAAATTGTAGTATATCCCATGTTAAAATTATCTTTCCTTTGTACTTTCTTGTATTATGTGTGGACTTCTTCAGTTTTATGCAATGTATTTAATTTTCTAATGTATCTATATCTATCATCTAATAACAGGTATGTTTTCATCATTTTGTTCTTTTTTTACTTTCAAAACATCTGGAAATGTGCATGGAAAATTAAATATTTATCTGTTGATTGATTCAAATGAGATTTACATGTACTGATTTTATATATGGACATAAATTTGAATATATACTATTCAGCTAAAATGAATATAATTGGATATTGGTACATCCTAAATTTTAGAATGGTAGAAAAATTATTTTCAGTTTTATGAAACTATAAATAGTAAGATCAATTTATGAAATATGCGGGTAAAAGGATGGAGGTGAAAAATAATCATTCAGAGTGAAGTAACTTATGCCACCCACAAACAGAAATATTCCATATGTCCTATCTCACATATGGATCCTAATACTGAGTCTTTAGATGTGTGTGTGTTTAAAATTGAGTACCACAGAAAGAAGGAAACAAAAAGGGTCATGGTGGAGAGACTTTAAGAAGTGGTGTAGAAGAGAGGTAGTATAAAGGAGCAAAAGGAAATAAGATGTAGAAATGCTTAAGAGGAGTGGGGAGGATAGAACATGGGTGTGGGGAGGGGTAACTATGATTAATGACTGTTCAAAATACTATATAGAAACTTTCTACTTCAAAAGTTTCTCAGAAAGCAAGCATGTATAGTACAAAAGGTGTTACCTTACAATGAGGAAATGATGCCTCTCCTGGATGCCATAGGCTATCAAATAAGCCCAATGCCAAGTGAGGGATGACTTTTATGGAGTCACTCATTAGTGAGGTCTGATAGACAATCTAACTACCAAATATTGTAGGCTCTTGCCTTTGATTTGGGTTTTCCTCCAAAAGTTGATGGTATTTATTGAAGAGATCACAAACTTAATTCATAGTACACAGAGAAATCCAGCTGGTCCTGACCTGGAAGTTTCATCTCTACTGATAAGTTTTCATATTGCTGAAAAGTGCTATGCAGGATAGTGGAGAGGGAAGTTGCCAGAGGTCTTAATTAATTGTGAATCAATTGTGGGCTCCAATAATGACTGGCCTGGCAAGACTTGCCCACTGCTAAAATTTTATCACAAATATAATGAGGGTAACTGATGACTTTCTAGTTTAATTTAAGGTACATTGTATTAGTCAGAACTCACACCTGGTATTATAAACTAGTCCAAGAGCCAATGGTTTGGTAGGCCACAGGCTCCAGGGTCACACTTACTCTTGTTATTTTGCTAGATGGGCATTACATGCAACTGCCTCCTAACTGTTTTTCTTCATATTAGTAGATTAGCACATATCTCATCTCTCATTAAAGACACTGTGTGCAGTAGATGGAGATTTATACATAGACTCAAAAAGCTGTAAAAGTTCAGAAAATAGGTGACAATGGAATTCTCAATTGTTAGGCATCTATATTATAACTCTCTTTGCCAATGCTCAGAAACTATCATGAAATGCCAGAGATTACATTCAAGATGCCTGACTTGCTGCCAGAAGAGTCCCGGATGGGGGAACCAGTCCCCACTTTGCTTTAATACACTAGTATTCTCAACTATTATTTTATTAAACACTGAAAATACAGATGGTCTCATTTGATAAATATGATATTTTCCTTATTCACCCACACCCCAGGTAAATAATCCTCATTTAAAAAGATAAAATATGCTTCTTGATTTTTCTTTACATTTTAAAATTAATGCAGCAATGTAGACGAAAGTTTGTCCAGTTCTGGTCTTGATCCCGCCCGGCTCCCAAGATGCTTAGACCCAAATAAACACACANAGGCTTATATCATTTTTAAACTATGGTCCTGGCAGGCTTCTTGCTAGCTAGCTCTTACATCTTAAATTAACCCATTTTATGAATCCATGTCGCCACGTGTTCCACGTGGCTTTACCTGTGTGCAGTTACATGCTGCTTTCTAGATGGCAGAATGGCGTCTGCCCAGCTCTGCTCTCTGCTTCTCTTCCCCTAGTTCGAATGTCCCGCCTAACCTTATTCTGCCTCATCATTGGCCAAACAGCTTTATTTATCAACCAATCAGAGCAACATATTTTTAGAAAGACATTCCCATCACAGCAAAAATTTAGATATCTAAATATTACCTCTTGTTTCATACTTGTGAAGGTTACACACGTAACTATGAGATTGAAATGATAAATGATGAAATAGTTTAGAGAGAAACTATTATCTTAAAATCCCATTCTTCATGGAATCATAATAAACTCTGATGTATGGAGGCAAATGAACTAATCCATGGTAGTTTTTATAAGCAAAGGAATTCCAACCACGCTTTCATCCTCAGGGAGACAAGTGAGCACAAGATTTAAAGAGTGCTTTAGGAAAGGAAAGGGTGAGGAAGAACAACTCCCTGGGGAGCCCACAAATATAGAGGAAACAAATCCATACCATTTCTAAGCCTGAGTCCTGAAGATATCTTTCAACACCATAATACCTGAAGCCATTATCAAGTTATAAAATTTGAAAACATTTAAAAGACTTCTTCCAATGTGAATACCTTCAAATTTCCTCAAGAGTTGCATTTTTCCCAATAAGCAGATATTAATTCTGAGACTTAGGGGAGAAGAGAAAATAGGGTTAAAAGTGCAGTATTAGTGGATATGCATAGATTTGGATCAGGCAAGGACACAGAATTTTCAAATGCAACTTATGATAAACAATGATTCATAAGGAAGAATTTAATTTTTAATTTTTTAAATGATCAAGGTATATTCAATGCCTAAGATTCTCAAAGAATTATTTGATGGTGATATTACATGAGCTACATATATACTGAGAGAACCTCATTCCTTAATCAGTAGTAGAGAAGAAATCCATTTCAGGCATGTTGCCTTATGTGAGTGTTGCAGGAGGGTATTGTTGTCACTTTGTTTACAGCATTGGCTATATACTAAGATTTAGGTCAAGCTAGAGGACAGAAAAACCTATCTCAAAATCCAGGCTAAATAAACAAGCACACAGACATGGAGGCCACAAATCCATACCATTACCCAGCCCCAAATCCTTTGAAAATAGCCTTGTAGATATATGTTTCAAAAGCATAGTACCTGAAGTCACTATCAACTGATAAAATTGAATATATTTAGCTGTCTCCTTCCAATATACTGACCTTTAAGTTTCCTCAAAAGTTGTATTTTTCAGAATTGAGGAAGAAAAGTGTTATCAATTAAACAGGCTAATTTCAAAAGGATAAATTTAGGTACATGGGACAAAAATAATAAATAAATAAATAAGTGTCTAAATGTATTAAAGTACATATCAAGGTGTTTTTCATGCAAAAGACCTAAAATAGAAGTCCTCGCAGATGTAAAAAAGAAGATGTATTTTCAGTAATATTTTCACCATTCTCCAAATTATCAACTTTTAGTAGGATAAACAATATTTTTAACCTGCATATTCTGTGAAAATGCAGGCAGGTGTGGATAAATTAGCAGTGTACATCATGAACACTCTGATGATTTCTATGTTTAATAACAAGAACATCATACTGTTAACTATTTTATTTTGAGTGAAGCTCAGTGTCCCTTTATGTTCGTTTTNAAATCATGTATTCTTTTACATTAATATAGTGCTTTTAACCCTTTCNAATATTTCTGTAACACTGTGGCATTTTGATTCTGGCTTAATAAGCTTGCATGCATTAATATTCATTAGATATGCAGTCAAATGCAGTTTCAATGAGTGGCTGTCTTCTTCTAATGTATATTTTCCTGTGGTGTTTATAGTATTATGTTCTCATATATATTTAATTTTTAAAATTCTGTGCTGCTTTCAAAATAATTAAAATTTACACAACTTTTATTTAAATTAAGCAATATTTTTTTGATTACTCTAACTTCCAGACTTAAACTTCTTAAGTACCTCAGTTTATCTGCTTGTAGAAAGAAATTTTAAGTGTAAAACAATTGTTTCAATATAATTTTTTGAAAATGCTATGAGATCTTGACATTATGTGCAATTTTTCTTTGAGCTTGCTGATGGAGTTACATGTGCTCCTTTGGTTTGTTTTTCCATGTCAGTACAACATTTTCATCTAATTACACTTTAGTAACATGTCTAACTATTAGGTAAGGAAAACCAAGTAATTTTGTGTTTGTTCAAAAGATAATTCGCCTTACTTATTTTAATATTAGTGTCTCTCAGGGGTATTTTTGAAAAATAACGTCAGCAATGTGATTACAATTATGTGGTTTTACTGAGAAATGGTAACTTTATCACAATGATTTTTTTCTATCAGTGACATGTATGTTATTCTACAAATTTATCTCTTCCTGACATTAATACTTTTTTGATGAATATAGTAAAAGCTCTTATTTATAATTACATTTACATATTATGGTTATTATTTTGACAGAAGCATGACTATACCTTTACAAAATTCAACTCAAACTATACTAAGACAGTGTTGAGGACTTTTCATCCTCCTCTTTAGTTTTCTCAGTAGACAATCAGAAGAATGAACAAGGCACTCTATATATTGATCCAAATTTGATATATTCAGTTTAAGAATAATAGTGTATAGCTGGGTGGTGGCTCACATGTTTAATCCTAGAGACAGAGACAGGCAGATCTCTGAGTATGAAGCCAGCCTGGTGTGTGAAGTAAGTTCTTGGACAGTCAGAGCTACACAGAGAAATTCTATCTTGAAAAGCAAAGAAAATATATATTTTAGTATTATTTAATTCAATATCCAAATTATAAGTCATATTGCTAACATTAACACATGAATGTGTTTTTAATAGTTTCATGTGGTATACTTATGACATACAAACTTTAAGAATGATAACATGTAAGTCTTCAAAATAATATTACTACATTTACTGCTGTGAGACTATATTTTTCATTGTATACTAAAGGCCTTATGAGATTATTGGGGTAAGAAAAAGTCATTTATTTCTGTTTCCAGTTATTTCTGTAAAAGATTTTAGAAAAATGTACAAATATGAAAAATTGCCAAAAAGAGTCAAAAGAAGGTATTGGTGAGTGCCAATTCTAGGTAAATCTTGTAGAAGATCCAGATAACTTATATTTTATTCAGGCCAGTCTATTGATTATCATGGATTTTGCATTTTTAGAGTTAGATTTATGTTTTTCTGGTGGCATAAAGCAACGGAAATTCAATGGTATCATTAATATACAATGTAGAAAGGAATAAGAATTGATTTTATGAAAACAATTTTAAGCCAAGCAGAGCTATTTTTGTTACAGNATATGATTCATCCTCTGAAAATTTTGAGAATTAGACGTGAGAAACCATCTCTAATAATTTATTCTAGTAACCTCTAGACATGAGAAATCTAAAGGTTGTAACAGGAGCAGAGGACCACAGAAAATGAGCAGATCAGGTTTTACAACACTCTTTTGGTGAAGAGAAGACATGACATACATTTATTCAGTATTAGTTTAACCACTGTAATACTTAGCTTTTAGAATTTTTCAACAGTGTTGATTACATATGTTATCCATTAAAAATTCAAAATTAAAAGGTATGGAATTTATCTCAGACATTGACACATTAAAAACTCACCCAGGATAGGATAAGTTTGGTCAATTTTAAAGTTACAGGGCAGCAATTCTTACCATGCACAACTGAATTATTTAAGGTAAAAGTGATTAGATTTAACCAGAAAACTACCTTAAGATGGACCTTANATGGCAGATTTGTAAGCCCTTATGGGATGGTCTACAGTTAAGTTAAAGGTATTTAGAAATATGAAATGACTCACAGTAATCAGTGCTCCCATTGTTGAGTCTCCCATCCTCACACCTCATTCCAATGTCCAGCTCCACCTCCCATGCTTCCACTGAATGGATCAGGACAACTAACATTATGATTTGCCTTATGCACGTCAATTTTCCCCCAGTGTGGTGTGGCCGAAACCTCATATCCCTTCTTTCATTATATGTCAGCATCCTGTTCAAGATTCCCCTGATTGTCCTACCATGTTGGATACTTTCTATTTCCTAACAATGTGTATCAGGTTGCAAATTCTTAAACTATTGATTAACTGCAGTAAACTTTTCTGACTCAACACGTATGATTAGTTTGAACTTAAGCACTTACGTCATTAAGAAAATTTCTCATCAGACCCACAGGACAGGTTTGGATATATAATTTGTGAAGACATGATGTTAAATTCTCAAAAGCAGCTTATTTCATTATGGTGGGAGTAATATCTAACTGCATAGGTATGATTTATAAGCAGGCATATTCCACACAATGTTTTTAAACTATGATTTTATTTGACATAAACAAAATTTACATAGATCAAAACTGAAATAGTGAACATATATTTATGAATAAGTAGGTTGTTAACTAGTAGACTTTTTAAATGTGTGATATTTTATGTGACAAAAAATAAGCAAGATATTTTAACTATAGGGTGGGTAGAAAAATGGGGATTTCTAAAACACGCAATTAACCTTGTCTAAATCATGTGGAATGAAATTGTATATCTGATACATAATTTTTTAAACATTCATTTCATTTTAATATCAAAATTCCAAAATCATCCTGACAATGTATATTTTTTATCTTTTCAACTTTTAAAAATTTTTTTAATTAACTTTATGTATTTTATACCCCAACCACAGTTTCCCCTCCCTCCTCTCCTCCCATTCCCTACCCACACCTCTTTTCTTCTCCCCCCTTCCCCCATCCACTGCTCCTCTATTTCTGTTCAGAAAGGGCAGGCCTCCAATGGGTATTAGCAAAGCATGGCTTATCAAGTTACACTAGGACTAAGCATCTCCTCTTGTATTAAGGCTGGGCCAGGAAATCCAGTATGAGGAGTAGGGTCCTAAAAGCCTGCCAAAGCCTTAGGGACAGCCCCTGCTCCCACTCTAAGGAATTTTACAAATAGACCAAGCCACGGAACTGTTACATATATAGGCAAAGTGCCTAGGTCAATCCCATGCAAGCTCCCTGATTGTCAATACAGACTCTGTGAGCTCCTATGAGCCCAAGTTAGTTGTTTCTGTGACTTTTCTTGTGATGTCCTTGACCCATTTGGCTCATACAATCCTTCCTCCCTATCTTCAGAAGGATTCCCCAAGCTTTGCCTAATGTTTGGCTGTGGGTCTCTGCATCCATTTCTATCAGTTGCTGGATGATTCTTTTCTGATGACAATTGAGTTAGGAACCAATCTAGTCACAGAAGATTGACAATTCAGGCTATGTATCCACTATTGCTAGGAGTCTTAGCTGGAGGCATCCTTGCAGATAGATTCCTGAGAGGTTCCCTTACACCAGGTTTCTACCCAACCCCAAAATGCCCCCTCTTTCTAATCATTTCTTTCAGTACTCTCTCCACCCACTCACTACCTGATCCCTTGTGTTGCCATCCCCACCAGTCTCAAGTCCCCCAAGAGATCTCTTCTATTTCCCCTTCCTGGAGAGAGGCATGCATTCCTCCATAGGCTCTCTTTGTTACCTAGCCTCTCCAGGTCTGTGGATAATAGCATGGTTATCCTGTACTTTACAGCTAATATAAGTGAATGCATACCATGTTTGTCTTTCTAGATCTGAGTTACCTCACTCAGGATGATTTTTTTCTAGCTCCATCCATTTCTATAAGGGCTATGACTGATGAATACTAAAATATGGCAGAAAGTTTGAGAAAAGTAGTGAAAGTCTATCCTAAACAAGTAAATTAGCTTTCAATGTAGTTTAGAAAAATTCTAAACCCATCACTTCCTTGAGTTAAACATAATGCCTCTGACTTTCTTGTAGAAATCAGCTGCCATCAAAGGTAAGATATGTGATTCCTGATTGACTTCCAGGTAAGTAATTCTTGAACTTTAAATGGCACCACAGTATTTATCTATCATGTAGCAATGGCTACCACCTCACTTAGAAATAAAATTTGATTATTATCTAACCTACCTCTCACCTCAGTCTATTCAACCCATTGCTTTGTATTTCGTTGGTCAAGGAATGAATTACAAATGATTTTATTTTGTGTAAAAATATTGCATTTCAAGTTAGATGATTACTTAATTTCAAGTTAAATTTAGATTAATATAAAAGCAAGTGGAGAAAAGTAATGAAATTTTGAAGACTCCTAAAGAACAAAGAGTTCCCATATCAATATTGATTTTCTTGACTATTAAAGAATCTTGAAGATAGTGATGAGGTGGTGGTATCAGGGAACTATAAGGACCTTCGAGTAATTTATCTGATTACCCAATTTTATATTTAAATTTAAACATTAAAGCTGTTTTAAATTTAGCAAGAACTGAGTCTACAGATATAAAATTTGCCACTTTTAACAGTAACACCTTGACATCTCTCAACATTCTCATTGCCATAGATTTTTAAATAAGCTAATATATCTCATTTTGCTAAGGAAGAAAATCAATGTGGTATAAGCTGGTTTGCTATATGTTCAATAGTTGTAGTTGGCTGTTTTGTAAAGTTAGAACTGTCTGTTTCCATGTTTGTAGTGTTGTTAAAAGTGAGATTATGGTAAAAAGCAGGTAATTTCATAAGGTGCTAATGACTGTATAGTAAGTTTCTTCTCACACCTGTCATTCTGATTGTCAGAGGATATGTTTTTCTATATTTTGTCTATCTTTGAATTCTTTCTAAGCAGAAATGGTGATGAAATACTTCAGCAAAGATTCTGAATTCTCTATACTTATAAAATTGTTACCCTTCGGTCATTTCATAGGTCAGAATCCATCCACGTTGCTCAAAGCTATGCATCAAGAGGAGCATCTTTCTGTTTTGTTGTTTTCAATTACTCTTTCTGAGTTGTACATGAGGCCACCTGTCTAATCCCTATGGAATCTAAACAAGTTTGCCTGTGAACAAAATGCTATGTTCATTGTGGTTGGTATATGTAATGTGGCTGCCTAGGCCCTTAGATAAACTTTGTTTAAAAAAAAAAATCTGGCTCTCCCTCCCCATCCCTGTTGCAGCTTGACAGAGACATCATGGGAATAGGAAGAAATTTGGTGCTAGGGAAATTTCCAGGAATCCAAAAGGATGACTCCAGCTTAGACTACTACCAGTAGTAGAGAGGGTGCCTGAGCTGGCATACCCTGGTACTCAGATTGGTACATACCCTAACTGTCATCATAGAGCCTTCATCCAGTAACTGATGGCAACAGATGCAGAAATCCATAGCTGAGCACCAAGCCAAGCTTCTGGAATCCAGTCAAAGAGAGGGAAGAGGGATTCTATGAGTTAGGGGCATCAAGATCATGATGAGGAAATCTGTAGACATAACGGAGCCAAACTAGTGGGAACTTTAGAGCAACGGCGGTGGAGCCTGCATGGGACTGGAGAAGGTCCTCTGTGTAAGCGAGGCAGTTGGATGTTATTTGAAGTTAGTCCTAAAAAATAGATAAATGAAAGAATTCATAACATTAATAAAAAGTTAAACCAGGCTTCTCAAAAATGTAGGAACAGACAATTATTTCTCTCTCTCTCTCTCTCTCTCTCTCTCTCTCTCTCTCTCTCACATACACACACAAAAAAACACAAACACACATATCTATCCACCTCTCTGTTCATAATTATCTCATAAAGATAATTACATTCATTTGTATCTCCTCTTCTATTAAGTCCAGAGGAAGCTGAAAATTAATTTCAGCTAATTTTGATTTGTCATCATTAATTCAAATTAACTAACTTCATGGCTTAAATTATAGGCACAGAATTGGGACTGAAACTTTCTCTGTCTTGCTAACAGATGATACCTATTTTCTTCTCAAACATGTAAAGTAATACATACTTTTAATAAAATTGTTTATATCTTCAGTGATTAGCAAAAGAAATGATGACTGAATATGTAACTCATTGATATTAAGTATTAAATGACTGTGTAACAATGTATATGCTAGTTTTTAATTTTGAAATATTTTTATTTAGCAAATTATTAAATAAAATAAAGATGCATTTTTACATTTAATTTTTATGAGTCTAGGTATCAGGCTACAAGATAGACTCTCACTCAACAGAAAATAAAACAAATGTACATGACTATTACAGTGCCATTATGTCAAGGAAGATTATCTCCCCCATTGTTATATTGAGAGAAACACAATAGTTCCTAAACACTGAGGAGGAAAAGTGTTATATATGTAAAAGTATGGAAGAAGAAAACGTATGTACATGTGTACACAAGAGAGAATTTGGAGTATGCAATACTTCTTTAAACAAAAAGTTGACTAGTCACAATATATTATCTGATTAAAACACAAAAGCAGCAAAGGCAATTATTTTAAAATACTTTTATTAAGTATAAATGGCATTGTTTCACTGTAAGACAGACTTTGAAAAAGTCATTTCATATACTATAAATAAAAAAATCAGCAACATAATATAATAATTTAATCCTTATCAAAACTGTGCAGTAATCTAAACTACATTATAATTCATATAGTCTGATATTTTACCAAGGCAAAATAATCAAAAATAATCAGGCTCTNTTTTACAATTTGAAAAAAATTACCAAGATTATAAATTAAATGCAGATATGAGATAATGATTTACATTTACAAAAGCATATGAGATTGTAGTCATAAAGTTTTCTCACTAAAAAACAGTCCATGTTCGAGTACATTCCCTGCTTATTTCTACTAGACTTTCAAGTGAACGTCAGCGGTCCTTGCACATTTCCAAATAATAAAAAACTGAGAATTCTACCAAATGCATTTTATAGAGCAATGTTACCCTTTCATGCAGTGCAGGTAAAGGCATAAGTAAACCAACTGTCAGTCAATCTCCCTGATGAATATGGAAGCTAAAATTCTCAATAAAATACTTGAGAACCAAATCCAAAACAGAACAAAGCTTATTTACCATGACCTGGAAAGTTTCATTACAGGAGTTAAAGTGTGATTCTACACACATGAGGCTATCAAGGTTATAAAACTTTTATATTGACTCACATCAGAAATCACATGATCTTCTCAAGAAGCACAGAAAAGATTTTTCACTACTGTAGCATCCTTCATAATTAAAGCCCTGAAGAAACTAAATAGAAAGAACATAACTCATTTAAAAAGAAAGTTATGTGAAACAAATACACGTAGTCTTATAAAAATTGTAGATTGCCCATAGTTTTTTTTTTTTAAA
>LZPO01089080.1:0-13102 GCA_001675575.1 Neotoma lepida
GAGAGAGAGAGAGAAAGAGACTTTCAAAGGCAGATATTTGCAAAACCTTTCTACTAGAAGGCAAAGCATCCTTAGGGTAACACTTAGAAGAATTGGTCCAGTTACTCTTCTGGTTTAGAGCCCATGCTTTGTATTAAAAGGGGTGCAGTGACCTGAAAGTCTAATTACCCCTCTCCAAATGTCTGTTTCTTAGGCTGCTGGTAACAGGAAGTGGGACTAGTTGGCAGCCATCCTCTGAATCAAATCCCATAAATTACCTGAGCAATTATTCTGTGCTGGGCTGCAGAAGTTAGTGGACATTTGGGAAGAAAAGAGTAATGCACTATGAACTCCAAGTCAGGTTAATACAACGTGGAAATATAAGTATCTAAACTATTAGAAGGAAAGTCGAGCACCTGTCAGCACTCCTTCTGCTACTATAGATGTACAGCTATCTGCAAACTTGGGAATGACTCATCCCTTCTTACCAGAACAGTGGTAAGGAGGCGGTACACTTCACCTTCTGAGTTTTGGAGAATACTAGATGGCAATATATTGAGATGATTAAACAGAATGTGAATTCACATGAAGGAGCAGAGAAAAAAAAACTGCAAAGTGTAAAGGGATGACAAAGCAGTATTAAGCAGAATAAGAAAGAGCTAAGAACACTGCTGAGGAAGCTGTGGAAAGGATGGTCTGTCCTTAGAGAAGTGTCTTAGCTCAACTCCTCTGGTGGGTGCAAACAGGAAACCTCAAAGTGGGTGGAGTCAGGCCTCTGCCTGACAAAATCAGCCATGGCCTCCAGCCAGGAGGCCTAGGGAGCAAGTGGAACCCAAGAAAACCAGGACTGCTTTCCATCAGTGTTTCTCAGCTTATGAAACACATGCTACGGAGTCACTTTAGTGGGAAAGGCCTTAAACAAAATTCTTAAAATATGAATTGATGCTTAGGACCAATCCAGAACATTAGAATTTCCGGAGGGCACACTTGGTATTTGGAATAAATTCCATTGATGAGTCTTATAAACAATTAAGTTTAGTTACTCAAACTAAGTTTAGTGGTAACCACTGCTTGAGAGGGTAATGTTCATTCTTTAACACCTTATTTATACTGGGTAGAACAACACTGGCTGGAAAAAAAGTGACAGACACCTTGCCATCTTCAATTTATCTTCACAGGGGTTCACAAAAGGATCCCTCTAGGAGCTATTCCTGCAAGGCATGCCGTATCCTCTGGCCACCATAATATTTCTCATAGACCATCTATAGTCTGATGGCTACCTGCCATTTTGGCAGAAAGAAGGATGCAGATTCTGAAGTTGAAGCATTATCTCCATCTTCGTTAGGGTAGCTTTCAGAGCACAGAGGCAGCCTGGGAGAGAAAAGAGTGAAGGAGGCCTTCAGTACCTATCAGCCAGGCGACACTCAAGACCCTAATTTTATATCGCAGTGCTAGGTGCTCAAGGCAATATACCATACTTTCTCTGATGGAATTATTATTCAACTTGCAAAACAAATTTATAAGAAAGTCGAAACAAATTTATAAGGCTGAAAACAAATTTATAAGAAGGACTCCTGTGGTGTAGAAAATTTTAATTAATTAGAAATTTGTGTGTGTGCTCATTAAACTTGCATTTTCCAGCAGATAAGCCAGACTAAATAAAACCATATTCAAAATCAAGAGTTCACACAGCAATCCCCAGGTATATATGGCCACCTGCAGAGTAAGTGCTGAGCTGGAGCCACTGTCTACTTCTCGGTAATCCTGACTCTTTCACCTTTCCCTCCTTCTCATAAATGCTGGTGAGTTGAGGTCTCGGTTTAATTAATGTTTCCATCTGTAGGCTGCTAACCCTAAGGAGCCTGTGGCTCTGTTCCAGGCTTTTCTACACACAACACAATGGTGCTAACCTCCACATCTGTATTTGCAGCATAAAGCATTGCTGCACTCATGGTGAGGTACGAATGCCTGCAGAACACTGATAAATGGTCCTTTATCCTAATACTTAATCCCTTTGTTGTAATAGCGCAATGAAGGGCACCTAACGCATCCTTTAACTCAAATATGATCTCTTCCCATACTGCCCTGGTGGGTCGTTTCTTCAAGGATGACAGACAGAGTGTCCTTCTTGCTCAGGTCCCCATCACCTCCCACCATTGGAGAAGCCACATGGGAGCCTGCTAGGGCGCATGCTGAGTCACTTCTCCACTCTCTTCTCTCCACAGCTCCAATGGAAAATCCGTGACGTGGGCCCAGAACGAAAAGAGCAGCCGGGGGCAACACCTGTGGCAGCGGCTGTCGGTCCACATCAACAAGAAGGAGAATCCCAATCAGACAGCGGTCATCAAACCCTTCCCCAAGAGCACAGATAGCCGCGGTCCGGGGGCAGGGTCGGGTAGCTCGGGCCCCGGGGCGGCGGGCACTGGTGGCTCGGGATGCGCTGTGGCAAGTGGCCCGGAGCCTCCTGATGCGGGCACCAAGGCTCTGTACGACGTGGTGGAGGCAGAGGAGCGTTTCCCAGCAGCTGCCAGGCCACGATCTCCGTCGCCCATTAGCACGTTGAGCCACCTCGCTGGCTCCGCAGGCCGCACAGACGACGATGCTCCGTCTCTGCATTCAGAGACCGCGGCGCGCAGCAGCTCGTCCCAGGGCTCGCTCATGGAGCAGATCAGCAGCGTGGTGACGCGTTTCACCGCCAACATCACCGAGCTCAACTCCATGATGCTGTCCACCGCGGCAGCGCCCGGGCCAGCCGGTGCCCCTATCTGCTCGTCCTACCTGATCCCCAAAGAGATCCAGCTGCCCACGACCATGACGACTTTCGCAGATATCCAACCACTGCCGGCCATCGAGGTGACCGGAGGAGCTCAGCAGATGGCAGGGGCATCACCTGCCCAGGAGACTCCTGCAGGAGCCGAGGCCGCACCAGGCAAACCCGACCTGGAAGAGCTGGTAGCCCTCACGCCGCCATCGCCCTTCAGGGACTCGGTGGACTCTGGGAGCACCACCCCAAACTCGCCGGTCTCCGAGTCAGCCCTCTGCATCCCATCATCTCCCAAATATGACACTCTCATCATCAGAGATTACACACAGAGTTCCTCATCGTTGTGAGCCACTGGAAACTTCTCTGGGATCGGCATGAGCAGCAGGAGACCTCGGTGTTCACACCTGGGCCCAGCGACACCCATAGTCACCCCAACAGAGAACCTGAGGTGAACAAGCCAAGGGCACACACAGTGGAGACACGAGATCAACAGTGCTATCTCACAACAGCCGATGACGACACCAACTACACATCTTCTGGCAGATTATCTTCTAGTGGCCTTAGAAAACATGGGCTTTTAAGAAACACTGCTTCTCTTATTGGAGTGCTGACCAGAAGTGGGTGAAGCAGTTACAAAACCAAGTGCTGTGCTCTGAGGCAGCAACAGTGTGAAGCAGCATCCTGGACCGTGAAAAGTGGAGCTAATAAGCAACTGTAAACAGTTTTGTTTGTTTACTTCATTTTCCCAGAAGAGTCTCTGATTCACCAAACATTGAATGTACATTTTCTAACAAACTCAAAAATCTGGGACCAAAAAGTTAACCTTTCTGTTTTTTCTTTTCTTCCCCGGCCCTGCCATGTAGACCTTGAAAAGATAATAGTAACTAGGGCCCAGTATTTACTGAGGCCTGTGAGTCTCCTGAATAACACAAACGGGTAGTGAGTGTTGTGTTAGTGTACAGCGAGTTTCTAGCAGAGACTTTCCTATCAGGCTGTGAGATGCTCTTCCAAAAGCCGGCATCCTGGAGTCCACCTAGTTATTTCAGATTCACCTCCATTAATCAAGAAAACCAGTGCAAGATTTCTGGACTATTTCACCATGTTGCCAATCAATACTGGAGTAGCAAAAAACAAAACAAAACAAAACAAAAAACAAAACATTTTCTGGAACACTGTTTTGTAATTCCCTCACTGGGGTGCATTGTGTAGCTGGAAATTCTCTTTGTAATAATTCATGAGCTGTGGCCTGGCTCTCTTTCAGGATACACAGGCACTTCTTATGAATGCCCTTCCGTTAGTGTTGCCAGCTGAAATAGCAAGATCCACAATGAGCTTCCTCATTCCTTTCTTTAAGAACCTGATATACAAAGAGATCCTCTATTGTTGGTGGTTGTTTTGCCCCCAGTCCCACTTCTGAAAGAGTGGTCCATAGACCCTATGAAGATGTCACAACTGGAGGGACTGTTATTGAAAAAAATAATAACAGAATCTCAATACAGGAAAGTCAGCATAGCAAACGTTTTGCTATGCCCATGAGCAGCGATTTTATCTTTTCTTGGCTGCTTAAATGAGGCAGCTATGAACTAAGACAAATGTAGATTTTTTTCAAAGCAATACAGAATACTAAAACAGAGGAACCTTAATATCAACCACAGTCTTTCTCAGCCATTCCAAAAAAAGGCAAAGCAATTATGAATCCTTTACTTTTTAAAATAGTTATTGACATGGTTTTGTGCATTTCATACTGTCACTTTTTAAATACTGCAGGAAAGAGTTTTAGAGTTACAATAAAAAACATACATGCTTTGGTGGGCTCATATAGGTAGAAACTGTAGATCAAGACCTGAATCTACTGTCATCTTTTTATTGGTCCCATTGCAGCTATCCTCAGGTACCAAATGTTCTTGATTTTTAAATAAAGATAGTAATAAAAGGAGGAGATATTCTATAAATTTAAAGTTCAGTTGACCCAGCCTTATACAAAAGATAGCCTTATGAGAAAGATTTGCCAAGAGACAGAAGTATATTTTTGGCAGAGAGAAATTTAAATAGAACTTTAAAAATCTTATTTCAATATCCTTGATATCCTGGTCTTTTTTAAAAATTTTAGTTGTTTTTGGTTTTTTTGTTGTTATTGTAGTTGTTGGTTTTTGTTTTGTTTGTTTGTTTATCATCTGATTTAAAAAGAAATTGAAACTGGAAGTCTATCCATTGGCATAATCTGTCATCCTCCACTTTTAAGATTTGTAATAACTACTGACATTGCTTTTCTGATACCCGTTTTTATTTGAAATTTTAAATCTAATCTTCCACATTAAAACATTAAAAGCTAACAATAATTCGCAAATGACTCAAGCTTCCTAAGTCAGATTTGAAAATAGTGTCATCGGAGCAATGTGATCCCAAATAGTAATGAGATTCTTGGAGCAGAAAAGAAGTCTAGCTAACTTGCATAGCTTCATCGAAAGTAAATGCCTGCCTCTACCTGAAAACCCAGTGTAAATACTTTGAAATGCCAGTGCCCCTTGGTATCTATCAAAAAAAAAAGTGGCATTCACCTGGGGTTAGTGTCTGTTTTCTTAGGGGTTATTATCTTTCTGGATATGCTCTACTTTCTGAGTTGTAAATTTTGTTTCACTGACTCTTTACTTTTGGTATCTGTTTTATTTTCATGTGCAGTGAGTTTTACTCCTTCGACTTTTTTCATGAATGAATTCCTTTTCTATGATTTCCATGACATTTTTTCTTTTAAAAATTTACCACTTTATCAGAAATTGCACTAGAAACTTAAGCTTAATGCAATTTCCATCTATAATTCCTTGTGATGTCATAGTCATCTATAATAAAAATAATTTATTCAATTAGAGGGAGATAAAATTATTTTCGTATATGTTACGATAACATTTGCCATCTCATTAAATATATTGTATATTGCACATACCAACAATACATCTTTGAAATCTTTTATTTTGAAATGATGCTAACTCTCTCTTTGCCAATTCTAATACCAGGTTCCAAGTAATAACTATAATATAAAGAGAACTGAATATTAATCTAGGGCTAGGATATGAACTTCCCAATTCATTTGGGTACCTATTCTTACTGAGTTTCCTTGATAACAATCTGTTCCTGGTACCCAGTAGTAAATCAGTCGAGATCCGTGTGACTAAAAGGAAGGATGAGAATGATAAAGACCAGTAAAGTGGCCTAAAAGAAGATTTTGGTCCTGGGAACTAAGAGGAGATCTAGTTTGACTAAGTTTATTGGCTAAAAGGTCCACTCACCTTCCTGTTGAGAGGAGTAGAGTGAGCCTGAGAAGACTGTGTTTGGATGGGGCTAGACATAGGGAACAGGCCAGGAGTCTGGAGAGGAAACTCATAAGAAAACTGACAGACACAAAGGAGAAAAACAAAATCTCCAAACGTGCTAATCTTTGAACGTAATAGTCTTTTTCAAATGACTGACATACCAGCAAGTGATCAGAAAGACTCTGAGCTATTTATGACTGTAAATGCATTGAATAATGGTTCTGGGGCAGGCTGACTTCCAAACCAGGAATTCAACACTCTTTTTAAGAAAAAAGAAGAAAAAAAGAAAAAAAAAATCCTGTGCTAGTCTCCCAGCAAAATGTACATGGTCTGGAGACTTCAAAGTTATTATATGAGTTCACATTTAGCAACAGCGATTAATAACCCTCAAGCTGTCAGAATCTCTATAGTTACCATTTACAATTTTATACTGTGAAAAAAAATATAGATCAGTGAAAGCATAACGATAATTCAGAATTTGCTTTGAAGAGGGTCTGAGGCCTGGGAGAATCTCTAACGTCTATTGAAGAACGGGGCATGTATAAAACAGTTGGCTGGATTTCACTGATCTTCCCAATGTGAACAAATATACTATGTATATTGTGTGTCTTTCTAGAATTCAATGGCAGCTGCTGGTGATGTTGTAATTAGAAATCTATATAGAATATAGATGTTTAGAGAGATGGTGCCAATACTAAAATATTTGTGTGGGCTACAAGTGCTTGTACTTAATTTTTTCTGCACTCTGAACTGATTTGGTTTTAAAACTGTGTGCACAATCTGTTCTTTTTCTGTTGTTGCAGCTTGTACTATTAAAATATTAGAGAATGTTAAATTATTTTGATGTGAATTGCAAATGATTTTTTCATAAATTTTAACATTTTTATCAGCATTGTTTCGCTTTGTACTTGTATAAATGTGTTTTATTTTATCATTTTAAAATATACTTGCCTGCTTCTCAGTTGTCTAAATCACGTTATAGTTGGTGTTTGTGAAGCCAGTAACTTTTTGAAAAATATTAAAAAAGAAACTATGATATGACTTCAAAATTATTCCCCTCAAATGCTTAGAATGTTGTCCTAATGGTATTTTCTGAGAATGAAAGAGACATTTTATAATTTAACCTTAAGTTCTGAATCATACATACATTTGAATTATGATCATTGGATGATAAATTAAAGCAAATCAACCACAAACCAAAAACAGAGATGCTGTCTACAAAGACCTCTACATATACCTTTATTTATTTATTTTTAATTAACAAATTCTTTATTCATTTTACATTCCAACCACAGATACCCCTCTCATCCCTCCTTCTGTTCCTCCCCAACCTACCCCCCCAGCTCATCCCCAGCCCCTCCTCTGAAAAGATAATGTGGAGTCAGCAAACCCTAGTACATTCAGTTGAGGCAGGTCCAAACCCCTTCCTGGTGCATAAAAAAAAAAAGGTTTCTCTTCATTTTACATACCAATCCCAGTTTCCCTTCCCTCCCCTTCTCCCTCCTCCCACTTCCCACAATCCCAATCCCCATCCACTTCTCAGAGAGGGTAAGGCCACAGAGAAAACAAACTCAAGATGGTGGGAACTCATGGACTCTGGCCTGTCAGCTGGGGGACATGCATGGGACCGAACTAGACCCTCTGAATGTGGGTGACAAGTTATGTGGCTACATCTGTTTGGGGAGCCCCTGGCAGTGGGACCAGGACTTATCCTGGGTGCATGAAATAGCTTTTTGGAACATATCCCTTTTAAGATAAAAATATTTACATTAGAAAAATAATATGGGGACCACAGTTTTACTTCTTTTAATCTATGCATACAAATTATAGGGGCATTTTTAACTTATTTGTCTGGGTGTTGTTAATATTACAAATATAAAATTGACAAGGTATCGGCATGTATGCGTGTGTAAAGAAATTTGCACACACACACACACACACACACACACACACACACATAAAACTTCTCAAGAAACAAACATTGTCAAATCACTCTTTTATTTTGACTCCTAAACACTTAATTTTTTGAATACCAGTTAGTGAAAACATAAAAGCAGAATATATTTGACTTGATTTACGGAAGACAATGTATATTTTAAAATATATCCTCTCAGTGTCACAATACCAAGCCTTGTGGTATTTGTGCTCAGGCATAATCATACATAAGATATGAGTGCATGAAATTATATTATTATATAAATTACATTTAATCTCAAACAAGGTAGTCATTTTTCTACAATGTCACACTCAACCCTTCATTATTTTCTATATTTGAAAATGCCATTCATATAAAATTCACCTAAAAGTGAAATACTTGAAAAAATAGTGGAGAAAAATTTATCTTCTAAAATTTAAATAGACTTGTTTCAGGAGAATCGTGGAAAGCCACTCAAATCCAAATGAAGAAAAAAGAATAACAATAAATACAAAGCCAGATTTTTTTTACCCTAACTATATCTTATCTTAAATAGGTTAGCCTAGTTTTTCCCCAACTCAGTTCCTTTTACTTTAAAAGGGGGGGGGCAGGGAGGGAGCTGTGATGTTTCTTTCATTTCTCATATTCCTGGTTCATGGATGCATGTTTGGTACATAGAAGTGATTATTTGTGGAATTAGTATCAACAGCACTTAGCACAGAGTTAATATTCCATAGACAGCTTAAATTTGTGGTGCTCAATCTTCTGTGGAAATAGAACAAGTTGTTTTTAAAATTAAAGTATACATCAAGACAACCTATTGAATGAGCCAATATGAAACTCTGAAGCTGTCACTTGAGGACAACAGTAATTTGATATTGAATGTTACAAAAGGAATCATTTTCTTCATTGAATTCTACTTAATGATGGCCAGCATTTTTCTTATGCTATGCATAAATGGTCAGGTTTAGAAAAAAATTCTCAAAACATTTACTTCTCGTGGTAGCTAGAGAGATGGTTAAGTATGTAAATATAAACATATTAATGAAGCGATCTCCTTAAACATAAACATAACATTGTTTTATATTTCTCAAAAGATATTTTGAAACTCAGAAGCAGCTACCATATTTTTCCTTTTTAATTATTTAATTATTGTTAGTTCATAAACTCCATGAGGGATAAGTTTGAAATTAGCTTCTCCAGTCATTCCTACATTTCTAGATGGAAATGGTACAGGAAAACTTAACTTTCACGTAGCTAAATATTTTTTAAATTCCTTTTACTCCAGGCCAAAGCCATTTGTTTTTAACCTGGTCACGTCTTTTTTAGTGACACACAACGTGTACACTTATATACAAGCTTACATTCTCACTCATTAACGTTAAAAAGTGAACTTCGCATTTTAATGTATCCCAGTAAGAATATAGATATTATATTGTAAATTATAGGAAGAATATGTCCACAGAAGTTCATATTTAATTCTCTTTTCTGAGCTGTTGAGCAGCAACAAGCAATTCATAAAAGTTTCTATAGTTTTAAAAGACTCAAAAACAAAATAATTCCAAATAATTTACTGTCTTCACCTCAGAATGTACCAGTCCTCAGTATGTAAATACACACTAATTTTCTTTTTTTAGATGAAGCTTGTCACTAGAGAACACAAGTTCCTAGAGCACACTTTGGAAACACTATAATACAAATTCTAAAATTTTCATTTTGTTCAATTAGTATTCAAAATGATTTGCTCTCCAATTCCATGAGGATCTTCTAGGATGTTTGGAGCAGAATACTGATGCAGATTAGACTCTTGTCCAATAGGCAATGATCCTGAAACAAGGGAAGACTTGCTCAGTATTGTTGTTCCCTTCCTCCCGGTTTCTGACCTCACATCCCAGCACCAGACCATTTACTTTGCTTCCACAAGTCAAGCTGAGGATTTTCTTAAATGTTTTATTATTTTATTCCATTTTTGATTCACTTCATCTTTTTATTTATTTCGTTCAGAAATGTTGGTTGTTTCCCTTAACTCCAACAGCTTGCGATAAAGCAATATCCAAGACACAGCACAAATCGATGTAAACAGTGAAGTATATTCCAAAGATAGTAACAGACTGTCAAGAAATTATCCAGCATCTGTGTTTAGAAGCCCTATCCAGGCTCTTATTAATTTACCTAAATGAGGAAAGTTCCACAGACACATCTATAATAACTAATGATCAAGGTAATAATGTCAGCTTTTATTTATCCATAGCTATGTTTCATGGAGTTAAGGTCTCTAAACAACTTAAATCCCATCATGGTCTAGGTACATCACCCCACTACCAAAGGACCTTGAATCCATCTAAATGTATACAAATAGAAATGTCTTATTCTGGAATATAAGTATACAATCTAGCATTCCAAGAAAAATCAGAAACAAAATGTGTGGCCATCCTGGCTAGTTCTGGCTCACCAGGATGAAAGAAGTTAGTGCAAATATGTAATATTTTAATTTAAAAGGGACCAAATTTAATGTATAAGGAATATGAAGGGGCTGAGGTGAAATTCTTAAGTGACAATTTGAGGATAAGGCCCTTAAAGAAAGTGTTGATGATGACAAGGCCAATGAGTAGATTGTGAAATCCAAAAGAAAGAATAATGAAATTGTATTACTGAGTGATGTTGCATAAGAATAAGTATTATCAATCAACATAATCATGATACATGAAAAGCATTGACAGAAGCAAATATTAAATGAAAGGCAGATGTAAGAATATTAACTTCTAACAAGAAATAATTCAAGCATGAAGATAATTAGTACAGTCCAAAAGGATATTTTCAAGGGTAAAATACTTAAAAGATAAAATAATTATTAGCCTGCATGTGATCATCACTATACTTCAAAATTTACAAAATAAAGAAACAAAAGAGAATGAAAACAATTACACAATTGCAATTGTTACCATACTTACTAATAAATATGTCAAACGCCAAAGGAATAGAATGAAATAAAAATGAGAAAATTCAAGTAACCAAAGATGCTTAATTGAAGATTCATATTATTTTCAAAAAAGAAACTATACATATATATGTAAATTTCTGAGTGAATGTATTGTCATGGATATATATACATATATACACATGTATATATGTAAACACATATATATGTATGTGTATATATATGTATATATGATAAATACATTCACTTAGAAATTTCTTACTAAAATTACAACCTACTATAAATGAACACTACCAGGCTGATCATGGGCACACACCTGTGATCTCATTACCATAATGGGTAAGGTGGGAAGAACGGAAGGTCGAGGCCAACTTAAGATACTTTATGGAAACCTATCTCAAAACTGAAAGCTAAATAAATAAAACCTTCAGTGAGGGCACTGAATATTGTAGAATACCTGAAGAACCTTCTAAAGAATGTGGCTTTTACCTAAGTATATTTTCAAAAATCAGTTATTTAATTGAAGGTAATGAATGATAAGCATAAAATATGATACAATTACTATTGATTAAATAAAAAGTAATAAAGCAAAATCAAATTAAAGATGTTATTTAAAGGTGTCATTAAATTAAAGATTTTTAATTTGTAAGGACAAAATACATGGAAAAGCATTCCTGGGGTCTAATGAAATGAAGGCATCACACCACAAAAGCTGATAAAGAACAGAGAGAGGCAGAGAGGGAAGGAGGAGGAGAGAGGAAACTAATAAGTAATGTTTTATTCTAATGCATAAGAACATGTAGATGAATTTAAACAGTGCTTAAGAAAACACAACTTACAAAAAGAAAGATAAAACAGGACAGTAATAGTAGAAATTTATGAAAGGTAACTTTAAATTATATTACTTTAAAAACACAGTTCTAATGTTGTAAAAGTAAAATTTATATGACATATAAATGCAGAGTGTGGGGAAACATGGATATATCTACTGCATTTTTCCTGAGGCTTTCATAATTTTGCTATAAAAATAAAACAAATATGAAAATAAAATAAAATTATATGGTAGTCTAATAAACAGATTTATTTTTAAAATTTTAAAATTTTGAATAATGTTTATTATAACAAGCTTGCAAATAAATAAAAATGTCATATTCCAAAATTAACTAGACACTAAGTCTATACAATTCAATGAACTTCTATATAGTTAGAATAGGTATTCAGAACAAAAACAATGGAGCTTTATATTAAATTTTACATTTTCAGTATCAAATATACTATATGTACTTATCCATCATCTGAACCAAAATATCTATGACAGAATTAGAATTAGATTTATATCTTTTTTCATAATAATTCATGTCCATTACCTACATTCAGTCCTTCAAATTGTGAGATTGAATAAACTACTAATACTTCATGAAGCAGTATAGCTTTTCCTAGGAGTTTAAATGGTCAATATTAGAAAATATGAATATCTTTGACATGTTAAAAGGAAAACATGATTTGTATAAAAGACAATATTAGAACATTACAAAAATAACAGAAATTCCCAATTATTACAAAGAATAAATTAGCAACAAAAAACAGAAGGAAATTTTCTTCAGATTGGAAAAAATACTTGAACCCTAGAACAAAGATGATCATAGTAACAAAATGTAAAAATTCTATCAACTCGGGAGTGAAGGCAGTGTACTGTACATGCAGTCTGTAACTTTTACATAACTGAACAAATTTTAGAGTTAAGTGTTATGACACTGGGGAAGTGACATTATTTGGATTATTTACATCTGCACTGCTCTGAGCAAACCAAGACTTGAGCACACTTTAAGATAGAAATATTTAATATGGTGTTTGGCCCTCCAGGTAAAACTACTCTTAAAAGTAAATTGGATAAAATATTTCATTAAAACAAATCTACCTCAGATTCATGTGAAATCTAGGACAGTCTAGGAAAAAAATGTTAAACTTAATACTGCAAACACACACACACACACACACACACACACACACACACATACACACACACACACACACATCGAAAACAATGCAGGCAGAAGTTGGCATTCCCATGAAAATCCTGCCATGACTTCCTTTCATCTTATTAGTAGCTAGCTAGACATTAGCAGGTTTGAACATCGTTGGTGACAGACCCCTCCTTCATAAACAGCAGCTTGTAAAACCAGGAACTGAAAATACAG
>LZPO01089081.1:0-13087 GCA_001675575.1 Neotoma lepida
CACAGTCACACACACACAGACACACACACAGACACACACACACAGTCACACACATACATATACACAGACACACACACACACCTGCATACACACACACACACACACACACACACACTAGCCTTCAATGCCCATGCCAACCCATGCTGCCTAGAGAATGTTGTGTAGGCATTTAATATTTGAAAGCCTTTTGTACCTTTAGCACAATTTTTTAAAAGATTATTTCCCTTGAGTCACATCAAGAGCTTATGGAGTAGAGGGCTCATTTACATAGCTTACCGATGAAAATTGACAACATGAAGAATGTAAGTCTTAGCTTAGTAATTAGCAGTTAAGAGCTAGTGTTCCATTTTCCACACTTCTAACTCAGTGTTCTTTCCGCCCCATCAGACAAAAAGCCTACTTGGGCTGAGAATCTGTGTCTTTCACTTCCATTGCTTAATGTTAAGGGGCTCTGGTGTTTTCATATTATAGACATGATGTGCATTTTATTTAAAAAGAGGCTTTCTTTATTTGAAAATAGGACTACTACAAGAAGCAGAAAAATGTTTGGGATACTCATTAAAATACCCAGGCTTCTTTTAAGGTTCCCTGTAAAAGTGCTCTATAACTGAACTCTCGTTGTAATTACAGAGACAAACTTAGTCTTTTGTGGCAAAGGCAGTCGACAAAGAAAAATAGATCTGGGTAGAATACTTTTTTGTTTTTCAAAATAGCACAACCTAGTTTAGGATTGATGGTGGCTGCCAAAGTAGAGCCACAAACTGGAATTTTAAAAATTATTTTAATGGTAGAGGGGAGATCTGTGGTTTAAACAGATTGAATTTTGGTGTCCAAGAATGTATCTTATTTATCTGCATATGGTTTTACAGGTCAGAAATGTCCACAGTAGGGTTTTTTAAGGCAAACACGAACTGTACAGAAATGGAATATGTTGTTAGAATACTGTGGAGAAATGCAGTCATTCCGGTCAGTCAGAATAGAAGACCATCTTACAATTTTCCTTACAGTCCTTCCACTGAATTTATAGATTTCCCCCAAGTTGGAAAGAGCCATTGATTCCACTGTCATTGACAAACACTGCTTTCTTCTTTCATGACAGGAACACACAGCAGATGCCTGCAAGTCTACCCAATTTACTCTATTAAAGGAGCAGATTCTGATATGAAGATGGGGCTCTGAAATCACATCCAGAGGGAGCACATTCTGGGAGTGAAATGCAAAGCTTTAGGAGGATGTGAGAACCAGTCTCAACCCTAAGGGAAAATCCACAGGGACCACAGTAGATGGACTAGAAGATGTCAATGCCAGAGCCGAGGCAGGGACCAGCAGCCTGCTCAGGCATCCTGTGCTAGAAAGAATAGTGAGAACAGGGTGGAATTCTAGTCTAGAAAATTCTTACAAGGGTGTTGGCAGAAACAAAGAATTGGGACAGTCGGTTCATGGAGTGATGGTAGATTCTAGAATGGTGGGCAACTCCTTTCATTTCAATTGATTGATTGATTGGTTGGTTGGTTGATAGATTGTTAAGGTTGTCCTAGGGTTGAGTTAGGACCTCCTGTCTGTTAGCTAAGCACTTTGCAGCTGAACTATATCCCCAGATATTGTTTATGTACATTATTTCAACTCAGGGCCCCACTAAGCTGTCCAAACCGGCCTTGAACTTTCCTCGCAGCGCAAGCAGAATTTAACTGACAGTCTCAACATCCCCTGTAGCTGAAATCTCAGGCCTGAGCCACCAAACACCACTATCATTCCATAAAGCTCGTCTAGCCTTCTTCTTTTTATCCTGGAAGCTGACAAGAGGACGCAACTTCGAGAAGAACTTGGGGAGCTCTCTACCATGGTCAAGGAGTGTATAGGAGAACAGGCTAGTCACTGTACTGCAACAGGTTCAAAGGGGTCAAAAGGCACCTGTCTTCTTAAGGTGGCCTCATAAGGACACTCACTCTGATGTCAGCAGAGACTATCAGAGAGCAGCCTGATCAGAAGCTGTCAAGTAGAGTCACAGCAGGTGACTGACCTGACACTGAATGTGGTCTCTAGGCTGATTTCATGCCCACCTTTAAAATAAATCATGAGCCTTCTCTATTTGAAAAGCACTGCTATTATCCTCAAGCTTCAGATGTCACAGAGACAGCAATCAACTCACAGCAAATTATACAATCACACAGGAGCAGAGCAAGGACAGGAACCAGAAGACGCAACTCCAGAAGACGCAAGAGGAGATTCCCAAAGACACCCTTGACCTAACCTCCAGAACCTCTGGATGGACTCCTGTATATGCCCAAAGGAACTTTGCAGCCATGCTTAAAGTAAGAATCTTGAGAGGGGAAGTGTCCTGGGGTAGACAGATGGAGCCAATCACAAGGCTTCTTATATGGAAGTCAAAGTCAGCAATAGGAAAGGTGACATTAAAAAGAAGTTGAAAGCATGTAGGGGAGGTGTTAGGAGTCAAGGAATAAAGGCAGGTACCCTCTAACAAGCAAACAAAGAAATGGAGTCTCCCCAGAAGCTTTCAGAAGGATCATGGCACTAGTGGCAATATTTAGGCTTATCACCTCCAGAACTGTAAGAGAATACATGTGTACTCTGGTGAGCTACTGAGACTGTAGGATTTTGTTACAATAGTGATATGAACTCACAGGTCCAATTGGTCTGACTCCACAACTTGTATTTTTAATCATTCAATCATATTATCCTTCAATTACTAGATTTCAATATTCCTAAAAACCAAAACAAGATTCCAAACTTCAAGTCACCCCTTGTTTAACCCCTTGTATTCCCTGTATGGGTCACTGGAAGTTTATAGATATTAATTCTTAAATGTCAATCATTTCTGGCAGATGTCAGAAGATAACACCTTCCTTACTGTCCTGGATACTTTGGTCCTTTCCTTGAGTCTCTTCAGACCTTCCTGCGATCCAACCCCTAGTAGGACCCCATCACACCAACCCCAACTCTGAAGCACTAGTCCATTCTAGCAGTCAGTGGCCATGTCAAAGTAAGTGTATCATGTTCCAACAGGACTCCAGAACATGTACCCCATGTTCAGTGATATGGAGCAAAGTACATTGAACCATGAAGGAGAATCAGACCCCAGAGCATGACTCATGCTTCAGAATACCCTAGAACTTTCCTTTGTGATAATTTCAATAAAGAACAGAATCCCAGAGTAAAAACCCAGAAGCCAATGTAAGTCCCTGTAGAACTAATTTTCTGGAGAGTGTAACAGTTAAACTCTCAGGACCCCAGTTTTAGGCTTCAAATTTTCATATGGCTGTGTGGTGCTCTCCCCTGAAAAGGAGCCACTCCCTAAAACTATAAAAAGCATACCCAAAGGTTTGACCCTTGCACATGTCCTTTTTAAAAGTGAAACTATGTGGGTGTCACACCCTTTATCCTGTCCTTTTAACTAAGCAAGAGAGCTTGAGAGTCAAGCACACTGTACGTGAAGTACCAATGAACGTCATTAAGTGCTTTTCTCTGACATCGCTGCCTTCATTAGAAGGAAATTGTGCTGTTCATCAACACTTCCTATTCTTTATTGCTTCTGCACAATATAACTGGAGGAATCAGTGTTTTCCTAACATGTACGTTGGCCTCAGTCTCTGCTCTACTTGGAATCTTACCTCGTGAAAAAAAAATCCTCCAAGGAAGCCTGTTACGGAAGTACGGCACTGTCCTGGCTGGTTGTGTGTCAACTTGAGTCATCAGAGGAAGGAGCCTCAGCTGAGGAAAGGCCTCCATGCGATCCAGCTGTAAGGCATTTTCTCAGTTAGTGATCAATGGGGGAGGGCCCAGCCCATGGTGGGTGGTACTGTCCCTGGGCTGATTGTCCTGGGTTCTATTAGAAAGCAGGCTGAGCAAGCCAGGGGAAGCAAGCAGCTCCCCTCCATGGCCTCTGCATCAGCTCCTGCCTCCAGGATCCTGCCCTGTTTGAGTTTCTGTCCTGACTTCCTTCAGTGATGAACATCAGTGTGGAAGCGAAAGCTGAATAAACCCTTTCCTCCCCAACATTTTGGTCATGGTGTTTCACTGAAGCAATAGACACACTATGACAATCACTATTCCTTATTTTCTCACAGCTGTATTGTGGAAGGCAGTGGTATGCTAAGCACACAAGGAGTCCATGGGCCACCAGGCTTTAGCATCATATTAACATCAGACCTGTTCTGCCATCACAACCATGTGACCCTTGAAGGTTGGCTGCCCTTTGAAATATGTCACTAGGAAATAGAGATAAGCATTCTTTCTCCTCACACTGGTATATGAGATCATGTAAATGGCATATTAGCATGTCCCCATGATAGTGACTGACAGCGCCAAGTTAATTCTTTTTCCCATCTTGTCCACAGGACACACAAGTAAGAAACCAGAATCCTTGTCAAGTACTTTCCAAATTGACAAACAATGTCCTAAAATAATGAGAGTCGAAGCTTGATTTCCCGTGATTAAATGTACTTTATTCCATATCACTAAACATGAACCAAATGTCTAACCAAATGCAAGTGGGTTCATCACACTAGGAGAATTGAGGGGACAAAGACACTCAGAAAATAGAGAAAGGTTGAAGGTAAGGAGAGCATTGGAATTAATCCAAAACGGTTTCCTCCTCAAACCCAGAAAATATGAGGGAGCCAGTACATGTCCACATGAAAAAAATCATTTTCAGAGGCACGCACATTCTGGGGCATATTCAATTTAAAAGTCTGTATTCACTGAGCATGCTCGGTTTAAGGTCATAGTTCAAGAAGGAAAGATGGTGAACACTTTACTGAGAATACTCATCTCAGGGTTGTGAGTTACACATTAAAATCATGAACAGGAAGACTTCTGGGTGTGCTTAGCTTTCTTTTCCCTCCAAAGGGGTTTGGATGGTATGTTAATATAGGCCTTTGGCTCTGTGAGCACCTGCCTTACTTAGCAGCTAACAAATAGGGCAATAATAACCTTACTTGTGCCATAAGAAATGGTTTTGCGGGGTTGGGGAGNACAAGCATTGTTCCAGAATTACACAAATGAAATTACACTCAAGTCAGTGTTGAGGACAAGTGAAAGCTCCCCAAAGTCCTACCCACTATCAGTCCTTAAGGCTCAGACCACCAGGCCGTGGCTGTCCAGAATCACCAAGGCTCCCTTCTTGGCAGTATTTGTGCACCCCCTTCATCGGTCTGAAAAAGTGGAATCAGTGTCCCACTGTTGCCAGGTTTGGGCCACTTTTGAGACAGTCATTTAGAAAAGTGGTCACAGCTCTAGGGTTCTGTTCCTTCCTTCCTCTTCCCAGACACACTGTGGGGATGAGGAGATGAAAGAGGAGCTGCCTTACAAGAAGATGGAGAACTGGAACCCAGCCGTGACCCCCCAAAATAGACACAAAGATACAGAGAGCGTATTTTTCTACCAATAGCCCAAGGGAGAACCTTTTCAATTGAAAAGACTTTTGATACAAGGCCAGACTGCCCAAGATGACCGCCTAAAAATATACGAAAATCCAGGAAAAACAAGCTCTCTATCCTGGAGAGACTGTCAGGGCAAAATAGTTACTAGGCTTTTCCAGTGACCAATAATAAAAGAAAAATAGGCTCCCCATTATGAGGCCAGCGCTGGAGGGACTGTCGCTGGTTCTGCGCCAGCTTGAGGATTTTCTGAGTGTGTTACAAATTACAGAAACAAAAAGTGGACTTTTTGCTCTAGCCATGTTTTCTGAGGCCAGACAACTTATTGTTAGGTTTGTTTCCTACATCTGTATCAGAGAGCTGTCTCATATATGGACATTCATATGTTATTTTGAACAGCAAACATTAAATGAAAGAATTGAGAGAAACACAAGCAGAAAGTAAGGAAGATGGTGGTTTTTTTATTATCGAACATTGGCATATCCATAAATGTTTATATTTTATTGACTGTAATTTTTTTCTAAAAACATCCTAAGTAGAAAGGATGAATCCCAAAATACAACCTATGCTCATATTCTAAGTTTATTGTTTCCTGATATAGACAAATATTCTAACACTACTTTAATGATGCCCTTACTTTTGGGGGGTTACCATAAGATACTTAAGGGACTGGGAAGATGGATCAGTCAGTAAAGTACTTGCTATGCAAGCCTGAGGACCTATGTTCAGATTCCCAGCAACCATACTAGAGAGAGAGAGAGAGAGAGAGAGAGAGAGAGAGAGAGAGATATGCAGTGGGGAATGTACATAGTGTATAATCCCAGTGCTGGCTGTAAGAGCTAGAGACATGAAGGTTCCAAGGACTTAATGGCTAGACCATCTGGCCAACTGACCAGCTCTAGGATTAGTAAGAAACCCTGTCTCAAAATATAAGATGGAAAGCCGTAGAGGAAGACACTTGCCATTGACTGCTGCCTCTACACACACACACACACCACACACACACATACACACACACACACACACACACACAAGAACGAGTTAGGGAGCCTTCTATCTTTAAGGTCCCATTAGCTGTTACTTTCTTTTTCTTCTGACACTCGTGTATTATATAATTACTGTTCTAAAAATAACAACATGTATACTTCTGTACATGGTAACCTTTTGAGCCTTTGTCCCAGTCATCAGCAGAGTTTCTGACACATGGGAGATATTTGATAAATGTTCCACGAGTGAATTCCTCTGCTAAGAGCATCATGTGAAGGTATATTTCGTTATAGTTTTCACAAATTCAACCATTATGTGTGCAATGAATTCCTCTTAGTGCTTAATGCTAGAGGCAAAAATCCCCCATGCCATTCCCTCTATATAATAGTAAGAGTAATAGCGCATGCTGTGTCTCCCCTGCCTGCTTGAAAGATCAACTGTCATCATTACTTTTGGTCAAGAATTTTTCATACAACGTTTTCTCTTCTTTCTTCCTATTGTCCATGCGTTGTTTTGTCTTTTATCCTTGTTTTACAAAAATTTTAACTTAAGCTGACTCACATATTTGTTGAAAGAAAATAGGAAGTAAACAACAAATTAAGAAATAATAAATATGAGCTGGCAAGATAGCTCAATGAGTGAAGGCACTTGCCACTATGCCTGGTGAGCCAAGTGTAATTCCTAAAACCCACATGATGGAAGGAGAGGACAGACCCTCACAAGTTATCCTTGGTCATCTATACATACGCTGTGGCATGTGCACATCCACACCCATATGCAGAAAAGAAAATAGGTGAAAATCTAAATACTAAGTGAAGAAAGAACTAAGAAAAGCAGTTAGCACATTTCCAATGGTTTCTTGTATAAATCACAGAAATACCCACAGGACACTATTGTGTTCTACCTATAATCTTCTCAAGTATTTCGATAGAAATGAGCTGAACAGACACAGTGCTAAACTGTACAAAGATTATTGAACTAGAAAACCAGAAACACAGCTCAACCCTTACCCCTCACTAGCCATGTAACCTTGAACAAGACACGTTAATTTGTAAGCATCTGTTTGGCTTCTCTCAAATGAAGAACCCTCATTGTTTCAATATTTAGAGCCTTCACCATATGACAGGGACAATAGAGGATAATTCAGATGTTAAATAAGATGAAGCCATGCAATCAGGCTAGAGCATAGAATAGTGACAGACAGAAAAGCAAACAGAGAGATGGGCTTGCCCATTCCCTTGCCATGTGGCCCAGGCCAGAGGGGAAATCCAGAAGGGAAACATCTATGCCAGACTGGAAGCTTCCCACTAGTTGAAAGGAAGCATCAGTTGTGTTAATTTTTCAGAGTTGATTGGACATTATCTACATGAAAAATGGGGCAGGGACGGGAGAATAGGGCACTCCGGGGCTCAGAAAGAGCATGTGTGAAATGACGAGACACAAGACAGCATGACAAGCTGGAGAGCTACAAATTGTTGNACAATAATATAATACACATCCCACCCACCTCCCAGGGTGGTTTGAGCGATCAGCTGAGCGGATGTATACATGGGAAGTGCTTTTAAANCTGCAAAGCGCCTGGCTGTATTCAGATGTAAGTGGTTATTATTAGACACTCCATTTTTTCCCTTCCTCCAAATTGGAAACATTTGCTGAAGTAAACATTGCTGATGCATTAGCTGTCAAGATGGTGTATTATATTTGGGAAACATTTGCCAATGTCTGTTCAGTTTTCAAATTCCCAGTCACATGTGGTTTTCGTTTGAGCAAATGCATCAAGTAATAATGAGTTTATTGTTAATTGTGCAATATCAGGCTTCAAGGTTTAAATCATCTCTAGTCTATGCTGCCTTTATCCCATGTTGACGGTGGGTGCTCACTATTGTTTGTTAATGAAAACTAATCCACGATCACTACTGATCTTTTGTATTGGTCAAAATTTATCAGAGGGAAGTCAAGACTTCGGGGGGGAGAGTTTTATGAAGTGTGCACACATGAGTGTATAGGTGTGCCTATGACTGTGTGCACACATGTGAAGGCTAGAGAAAGACATTGGCTCTCTGTCTTCCTCTATCACTCACTGCCTAAGTGTCTTCAGACAGTGTCTCTCACTGAACTGGAAGTCTCTCTTTTAGGCTAGGCTGACTGGCCAGCAAGTTCCTGGGATCTTTGTGCCTCTGTCCCCAGTGTTGGGATTATGAACATGCATGGCCATGCCTGGCTCGTTCACAGGATTACTGAGGATTCAACCTCAGTTCCCCACACTTGCATGGAAGTGCTCTTTCCCATCGAGCCATCTCCCCAGCATCTCAAGATTCTTACATGGAGAAGTGTGCTGACAGAAACAAATCCCCCCCCCCGAGCCAAAGAGAAAAAGAAGTTTGACTGTCTCCACTCAAAATGGCTTCCCAAAAAAGCTCCCTGGAACCCAGATTCAAATACTGATCTCCCTCTGTGATACTTCAAGAAACAAACACTTCTCTCTGGAGGATACTTCTTCTGTGGTTATAGAAATCAACAGAAAGAATCTAGGGTAGAAAATGAGGATGAATAGCTCATGTTTGCAATTCTTGACATTCACAGACTCAGTCGCTGGAGGGTTTGAGTCACTGCTAGTGTGAAGTGTCCTCCTTTCTCTCCTTCCTGGATGAGGGAGACAAGGCAGAAAAAGACAACAGAGTTTTGTTTTGTTTGTTTTTTTTAATGTTGCCAACAAGCTGTAAAGACATGACTTTTCCATTTCAAATCCCTAGAAATTACCTGTCTTCTCTCACTCGTGCTCCTTCCTNAAGGAAAGAATTCGCTTCTAGTTTGGGGAGATCTGTCTTGCTGGCGAAATTCTCTATTGGGTCATGATTAATAAAGCCACTCATTAGCAATATTGATCATGGGGGAGGGGTGCATGATATTGATGAACTTGGAATACATTTCATTCTTCCTGTGTAGTTGCAGCAAAACCAAATCATAGTTCATTGATGCTGGACTGGACCCGAAAGGTGATTCCGGGTGACTTCATTTTACAGATGAGAGATTTTCAGAGGAAAGTCAGCTTACTTGCTTAAGATCAGGCAGTGACTAAGTGGTACAGTCACACTCCGAGCCTCCAGGGCCCTGCTCCTACACTCCCTGCTGATTCAAGGCTACTAAGTTGAAGGTTAGGAAAGGAAACAATTCTGGAATTGGCATCAGCTTGGGGTGGGGTTGGGGTGGCTTCCTTCCAGGGACCCACCTGCTAACACTCAGTCCNACCACTTGAGGGAGCTGTGGAGTCCCTTCTTCCACAGCCTAGCATTAAGAGCACTGCTCTGCCGTGTGCTCTGGGGCAGCTTAGCCCCTGGTTGGCAACTAAGTGGTATGGGTCTGTGGCAAGGCAAGTAGCCAAAGAAGCAAACTCTGCTGTGCCTTAACAAGAGCAGTGGCTGAACCNCCAGACAAAATGGGAAAAAATGATTTGTTGTAGAATTCTTGTTAGTCTAGTCAGCTCCCATTTGCCTGTGAAACCGGATTTGTAGGCACATGTACTGGCCAATGAGTCAGGCTTTAAAAAAAAAAAAAGTCATTCATAATTTATGTATAAACAAGAATAGCTTTTGTTTCAGGGAACTCGAGAGGGTTTCACGGCCCTGTGTTGCAGTCCCATTCCCGAGGAGCGGTTCCTGTCTCAAGGCGGTTGCTATTGGCCTATAAATACTTTGATGTTCAGACATCTGGAACTTATATTTGGTGTTGACTAATGAGTATTATTATTTTATTATGTATTTATATATGATCTAAAAGAAATTTGAGGTTAGATGCCACATAACTCTGTATACACACTGAACAATGACAAATTCTTTTTACCCATTACACTGATGATTTATTACAGGGCATAAGAAGTTCTGAGTCGTTCACTTGACGTATAATTGTGCTTGGAAAGATAGTAATGGTGTAGAGAGAATGTAAAATTGCCCTTAACGTATATTGTTAAAATACTTTGAAAGTGGACAAAATGGACTCCAGAGGTACTATTTCACTCGTCTTTATATATATATATCAAAGGCTGGCCAATATGGCAACAAACTGGAGTTCTTTTGAATAAGTAAAGATGAGCCCCAGTCTTAGAAATACATGTGGGCATGCTTGAAAGGGCAATAAACAATACATAATGGATCTGACTTCAAAGAGAGCCTACTGGAGAACCAGACCTATTTCAAAGCCCAATGTTCCATACCTGGCTTGTCTCGGNACCAGTAAGCCACAGGTAAACACGCTGAGATCAAAGGGAAAGGTGGGTGTGTGGAGGGGTGTGCATTGGCGTTACTTTCTCCTCAAAGCATTTCCCCCAAGGGACGCTGCAGACAGCACCTTGTAAGAGCCTCTGTTGTATATTCAGGAATTTATCTTAGAGGAGTGTCAGAGGTATTTCAGTCTGTTAAGAATTGCCTCTCAAAGGCCGTGGTACAGGAGGCATGCTGAAGGTGGCATGTACTGGGAAGGCTGTAGGGACACAAAGCTGCAGAGAGATAAATGCCTTCATTATGCGCCACGCCAATCCATGCTTGCTTGCCTTACTTCCCGAGAGCAACATCAGTGTAAACTGGTTTGGCCCATCAGCAGGCTGCCTGGCCTTTCATGGAAGAATGAGTCCTCTGTGCACACAGGCAGAGCAGTTGCCAACAAAGGCCTCCATCGCAGTGTTTGAACGCCTGGACTTGGTGCTGAATGAAAGCATTTCCAGGGGCTGAAGCTGTGAACAGGATGTGCTGTCGACAGCAAGAAGAGCTCCGGATGGCTCCCCTAGAGAAGCCTTCAGATTGACTTATCTGCTTTGCTGACAGTCCCCAATTTCAAGGACACAGTATAGGCAGTATTNACTGTAAGTCCTTACCCAGAGTCCTGCTAAATCACACTGAACTGCGTTCCAAGGCTTTTGTAGAGGAGCTAGCTGACTCCATATCAGGAGGGAAAAAAAAATCAGAAAGACCCAGCAGATTCTGCAGCAGAAGGGGGAGACCTGAAAGCACAGTGAAATCAAAATTTGAGGAAGAGACAGTCATAAAATGAAGCAATAATGCTGATACACATATCTGTGTGATGACCCGACTTTAGTCCTCATGATACATAGGTTAAATATTGCTTGGCACAAAGATATGCTAGCCTTAACTTGAATGAATGCAAAACTGTGAGATGAAGGGAGAAACGTTCTAGACACTTGTTTGTATTGTATGAAATGCATTTCTCATGTGCATGGACATGTCCCCTTGTCTTCCAGTGACTACAGCTCGTACCCAAATTAAGATATGTGTGTTAATTAGAAGCAAACAGTAACCAACTGTCTGCAAGTAAACAGCAATAGATTGGTGAGTAGCTTAAGCCAACCTTACTGTAAATGACAGAAACTGGCTGAGGTTAGCTACTGCCCTGGACTGGATTAGTACCTCCCAAAGATGTCTTCTGATTTAAGAAGAGTGAGATCCTAACTTGACCAGAAATGAAAGTCAAGTCGATGGACCAGCTAAACCTCCCCATTCTCCTTCCCACATTATTTAGTGTTCCAGGGCTTTGAATTGAATGATGCCGTGCTTCTAACATGGGTTGATAGATTGGGAATTACAATAAAATTATAGCTGATATCTGATTCCCTCTTTCCATGACACTTATGTAGATTGTCTCCATCAGTATGCATTAGTCTAGCTCACCCTTCCTATAGAATTGTGCTGTGATTTCCTACCCTCCCTTCTCCATTGATCAAATAATTTGACCTGGGAGATTTGTCCAAGTCTAGGCCTGGCTTCTTCTGGTGTGACACTGGGAGCCCATGTTTCCTCAGACTGTTTTCATGAGGCTATAATCCAGTTCACTTCCTACAAATGCTGAGAAGTTCCTCTCTCACTTCTCTGCAGCCTTGTTTTTGCACAGTGACCACTGCTTGGATCCTAAGGCCCTGGATGGTCTGAGATGCTTCCAGACAGAGCCCTGGTCCCCCAAATGCTCCTCCAGGACTGCCTAAAGGCCTCTCTAAAGCCAATCACACACCTGAGTCTTCCTTCAGGCCAACCCTGGCTCTTTGTCCCTCTCCATTATACAGTGTTACCACACTTGACCCATAAGGCATCTGGTCTGAACTGTCCTGAGCCACAACAAGAGAATTGTCAACAATGAAGAAATCAAGGCCCCCTTATAGTGATTTCCATGGCCTTCATCTCTCATTTCCTTTGTAATAACAACTATGATTTACAGCCTAGTTCATCATAAATCTCACAAAAGATGAGTCTTCCACTCTCAGTGAGGAAGGGAAAGCTTTATATGTAACTCCGTCTCTGAAGCTCTAGTCCACACAGAAGAAAGACAGGAAAAACTGTGAGAAAATCTGTCCCAAACAAATGGCATTAAATTATCTACTTAATAAATATTTATTGAGCACCTGCTCTGTTCCAGGCCCTCCTAAGTGCTCTTGACATAGATACAATTTTAAATGTTGTGCCTACTTCCACAGAGCTTGCATTCAGAAACCATCAGCTGTGTGAGCCTAAGTCCTTTTCCTTTTTTGAATCATGTTTTTCCTTATGTGGAGAGAGTTTATCTAAAGAGAAAGAAGTTCCATTTTCAGCCCCAATACCCTGTGCTTCTTAAAAATGCTAGGTCAATGTGGATAGATCGTGAATCATGACAACACACACTCACACACACACACACACACACACACACACACACACACACACACA
>LZPO01089082.1:0-13079 GCA_001675575.1 Neotoma lepida
AGTCTGGCACTCTCAGCCAAGGCAGGACAAGACCTTCCTGCCTGCTCTGAGACTGTGCCAGGTGTCCCAACACAGACACTGGGCTCCAAAAAGTCAGCCCCTGCACCAGGGACAGATCCTGATCCCACTGCTGTTTGGAGAGAAGTGACAAGAAAAGTTCTATAAATGTTCAGTACAAAAATGTTTTCAAATATTTTCAGTCAGTCATTAATTACTGTATGGATTGAAAATCTACAGTTGTGAAGGACTAATTGTGCTCAGTGCTTATTTTGCTAGTCTTGACTGTCTAATCTTATATTTCCTCCTCTACCTTGTACTATTATTAACTTTCCATATTTCATGGCCAAGCCAAAATTAAATCTGTATCTGTTTAATGACTATGCTGTTTACTCAAATTATGAACTTACCCAATTAAATCTGTGGTGAATTATAGAGTTTCTTGTGAGAAATGTGCCAGTTTGAACAATGGTTTGAAGACCAAAAATGTCCCTTAAAAATCTGTGGTCAGTTCATTTTCAGAATCTTTGTGTTCTTATTAGCCCGTTACAGAGGTCATCTGAATTCCCTCAGTGGTTAACTGTGTTTGCAAAGTTTGTTCCTCCTCGTCTTCTGTTTCCTGTGTTGCTTAGGAAATAGGCTTCTAGGCTCTAAGAAAGCATTTCTTTGTAAATAAGGCATTTGGTAGATCCTCCATGGAAAGCATGCTCTTCCCTCCTCGTTTATTTATGTTCTCATGTGAAAAAAAAAAAGAGAAAGATATAACAATAAGAATAATAGGTGTAGGTTTCAGGTGTCCTACTGTCGAAGAAGCCATCTCAGTGTTGTTAGCTGGTGATGTGCAGCCAAGATGGTGCCCCATATCACTTTTGCTGTGACTGTGACTTTACTTGCTTCTGGAGAGTATGTACAAGAAAGCATACTTCAGTGCACTTGTCTGTCATGAATATACATACACTCATGTGATAAAGCACATGATCTGATTTACTGAATTCACCATGTAGGAAATCCTCTACTGGGAAGTTACCTCTTTATCAACAATCAACTTAACTGGATTTTGTGTTCTTATGTTTAAATCATTATTATCTTTAATCATGTAAGACAGTGTCTGACCTAACACTTATGTTGGGAATTCATTAAGATTAAAACCTAGAAATTCAGGATTCTAGTCACACATCCACCATTTAGTAGCTCAACACTCTGTTCCTCAATTACACATCCATAAACAGGGGCTCAGGCCTTGCTTTTCTACATAGAGTTATAGTTGAAGCCAAATACTACATATGTACAAGTGTACATATGCACACTTCTAAATTTTGAAGCCCCAAATGAATTGACAGCTACTAGTTCATGTTCTTTAATAACAAAATTGCCTTTTTACTGTTGTAACATTTGTTTCCCTCCTTTGCCAATCATACTACTCAACAAAGCTTAGAACTCTCTCTAAGTGCTGCTGTTATGGGCTATCTCAACATCAGCTGTTCAGTCAATCAATCAATCAGTTGGAATCTAGTAACAGAGTAGTTCAGTGGTAGAGTGCTTGCCTACATGCAATAGGTCCCAGGTTCAATCCCCAACACTACAAAAAATAAACAACTGACATGACAATACAACTCTAAAAACAAAGGACAATCCTCAGTCATTGTTTGGTGCAAAGAATTCTAAATAATTATTTTGAGAAATGCTTTGTTCCAACAAAATCCAGTGTAGAAACCCAGTGTGTAGCCCAGATGGAAACAAAGCACCTCATGAACTAGGCAGCATTCTGTGGAACTTGCATGCACTTTCCAAGACTTCTCTTGTCTTTCATGACTCATTTGAACACTGTTCTTGAGGCCCACAGGTGAGGTGTGTTGATGTTAGTAAGACAGCATCAATGTCCAAAATTTGCTGTTGAGCAAATGTTGTTTACAAAAAAAGATTTCCATTGAAATATTGCCAACACTAGTACTGCTGTCTTTTGAAGCATGTAGTTTCTGTTTTCCTGATCAAAGCACCTTGAAAACTTAATTTTCAATGAGCAAATGTACAGTTGGCCATGGCATTACGATGGTGTAGAGAAGCTCTGGGGGTCAAAATGGGAGAACAAGTGGACAAGGCAGTCTATAAGTTCATGAGGTTGATGTAGAAGGGATTCAGTGTCAAACGGATAACCTATAATTTACATACAGAGAATTTAATTTCTTCATGGAACAACAGTAAATGGATCAAACACACTTAGCAACAGAAACAGTAATTTTATAGCAGTTCTTGATACTGAATCCAGATGGAGCATGTTTGCTGTTATTGCTCTTTCTCTAGTTTGCCTTGTGTCATGCAGTATTTATAATGATGTGAATATTTTAGTAGAGTCACTAATTTAAAATAATTTTGATTTTGTTCACTGGACTGAATATTGTAATTTAAAATTGAGCATATTAGAAATTATTAGAGTATTCATACACCAAAATGAGGGCAAAATCTAGAGGTATACCAATGTAAGTCACATTTTAACTTAAAAATAATCGTAAATATTCATGACACAAGTTTCAGACAAAGGCAAGGTGTCTGGGTGAACATATTATTTGGTTTTGTATTTGCTGATCCCTTAAGTAGTTCTCTAGAAAGTCACTGAATCCCTTACGGCAGTAAGATGGGTTAACATTTTCTGAGTCTAACTTGCAACTAATCTCTCAGCTAAAGCCATCTGCAAAATCCATTAACATAGAAAAATGGCTCTTAAAACTTAAAAAATGAAAAATTAAATAGAGCAGTATAGCTGTGGTCTCTGATATTTATTTTAGGCATATTTTGATGCAGGCATTTCTATATCTTTTAATTTTAGGAGCCAAGAAACTGTAGTGCTTGAGTATTCCTAAAACATAATAAACATATCATGAGATGATAATTTCATAATCTTTTAATAATTTTATAATTAACACTAATACTCCATAAATTATATTTTCTTTAAACAACAATAGTTGACTAACTTCTATTCTTTGAGAAACTATACCAGGAAAAAGAGCAAGGTCAACTGAGAGCTTGCAGCTTAACACACAATAAGCTAACTTACTTTTTCTTTGCCAAAGTTTCAGACCCAAAGCTTACGTCTGTCAGACCAGCACAGGAAATCACACCTGTGGAGAGGAATCGTCAGCATCACCCTGATTGAGGGCCGAGACCTCAAAGCAATGGATTCCAATGGGTTGAGTGATCCCTATGTGAAGTTCCGGCTGGGTCATCAGAAGTACAAGAGCAAGGTAGATAGATCTCAATCCATCTGTGTTCCTGTCACTGTTGGGAAGGTGCTGACTGGCTAGCAGCCAGGCTTTAGGAGAGGTGAACACCGAATGCCTTTGATGAGAAGTTTGGGAATATCATGTTGGAAACAGAGCTGGTGGTCTGTGCCCCAGGTGGCCTTGAGTGACCCACTCTGCTATTCCCTCTCACTGCCTTCATCTATTACACAGGAACCAGCTCTCTGCACATTTGTGCAATTTAAGAGAAAAAAGCGACACTATCCCAGAAAGAGTNTAGCATATCCCCTCACAGAAGTGCTGAGGGCATTGACCAGCACTAACACTGCTAGCATTAGTGACACAGACATTATTTTGCATGCAGTGAAAGTCTTTCAAATTACTGTGTCATGTTATCCAATCTGAATTTGAACAATACAACACCAAAGGTGTTTTTAAAATTGTTTTTGCATTTTTATTTAATCATATAACTTTTGAGTTTTATATCATACTTCAATAAAATGTACAATTACATTCACATCTCTTCTTCCTCCCCCTCAGTTCTGCCAACCATTTTCTTCTTCTAATTGACCCCCCCAACATGTTCCTCTCTTCCCTCCTTTCTTCCTTCCCTTCTTCCCTCCCTCCCTCATTCCTTTCTTCCTTCCTTCACCACTTGCTTTTCCTCCTCTCTTTTCTTTCATCAGGCCCCACACAGGTAGCATCAACTGTTGGGTGTTCATGATTGCAATGACCATGTCATATGCAGAACTTTAAAAACATATTTAGGAAACAAAGGGTCAAACCTCTGCTGTTGCTATGAGTCCTGTGCAGTAGCACAGGTTACTTAATCTCTTTGTGTGTCAATTTCCCCTTCTGCAGAAATAGAACTAAAATAATGCCTACCTAAGCAAGTTATTGGAGAGATTAAATGAATGTATGGTAGATACACAAAAGGCTTAAAATACTTCTGTCACCGTAAGTACCCAGTAAATACTAAAAGCAGAAGGCAGATTAGTAGCAGTAGTAATATTTGAAGAGTAACAATTTTATTCTTAGTGATAATATATTAAGTAATATCAGTAGCATGTTGTTATTGAAACTAATTATAATGACAAAGACTTACTGACTACATCTTGTTATGTCCAATTATAACTGCTTTCAGTTTTTAACAGCTAGCATTCATAGACAGCTTGGGATGAGTACTCCCATCCATTCTGAATTACATAAAAATCACACTCCATTTTTGTGAAAATTCCTTGCCTTTAATGTACTCATTTTCATAGATTTTGGGTCAACACCCTGTCTAGTTCCCTTCTAGCCCAGAAAGTCTTCATCAGTACTTAAGGTAATTCAAAATATCACAAAACTGATTCATTAACAGGCAGTGTATATTGCTATCAGGCTGTTTGGTAATCTTATGGAAGTCCACATGGAAGATTTAGATATAATTTTTATCTGGAAGAAAGTTATATAGGAAAGACAGTCTTAATATCGAACACTGAAAAGTTAGTCTGTTTATGACCTGATAAAAAAGATTAACTATATTCCAAAACACCATAGGAGTTCATCTAAGCTGAAGAGGACATTTGAATTATCATAGCATCCATCTAGTACCATGTATATTTTCCAGGAGCTTAAGAACAAATTTTAAAACAGCTACTAATTTCAAAAATAGGCATCTATGACCACTTCTGTCTTCTCTCAGTTAACAAGATTTGCATGTTCTATTGGGCTTAATTTTTTAGTTCTGCTCTTTAGATATGAAATATGCACCCCATTATGGACATGTGTCTCTTTTGATCTTTCTGTCCATGATCTATTGCAGATTAATTTCAGATTATGAACTTTAAAGTTGTGATTCATTTGAATTACCTATGCACATCATATATGTCATTGCTTTCAAATTCTTTGCATCTAAGGACCAATCTGTCATATATTAAAAAGAGAAAAGGCCACTATATACTACCTGATTAAAAAAATGGATGGCAAGAGAAACAAATATGAATGTGGCTTAGCCAAATGCCAAATGGAATTTTATAGCACATTAATATTGGTAACTTTGTTTATTGATTTACTGGGTATTTTCTCTGAATATCTAAAAGCACAAAATTGCAGTCTAGATATCCTCATCGTTCATGCGACATGAATAACGACATGTACAGTCTCCCTGTGTGGGGAGTAGAATAGCACAGCGATGCTAAATACCAGAGGCAAATTAAGCTAAAACATCCCAAATCTACTTGTTTATTCCTTCTGCTTCCACATAACTCATTGTCTGTTTTTCATGGACTTTAAACACCAATGTACACGGAGAGGGAAAACAGGAACTCTGGGAATTGTCATCTTCCTTTATTACAAGTTAATTGACTCTGTGTTCTTTCTTCAATCAGTAACTGTGATGAAAAAAATGTTAGTATCTGAATGAGTTGTGTCACTGACGGGATGCCTTTTCTATGTATTTCATATTTCTAATCTGTTGTGTAAGATAGTCAAGGGCTTACTTCTGATGTTCTGATTTCTCTGGACATATCCATGAGTCTACTCAGCAACAGAGATCCTGGAGGTTAAGTGACTAATATTATACATGTATCACATACAACCTGGAATCTTTGATTGTACTACTGCCCTTTGCAAGATTTTCTGCATAATGTCTCAAGTTGATTTTTAAACACTGATATTGATAATGTGATTACCTTTTGCCTTTCCAGATTATGCCCAAAACTTTGAATCCTCAGTGGAGGGAACAGTTTGATTTTCATCTCTATGAAGAAAGAGGGGGAGTCATCNACATCACTGCCTGGGACAAAGATGCTGGGAAAAGGGATGATTTTATTGGAAGGTTTGTGCAAATTGGTATTTTATTTACCTTAGAGATGGCAGGTTTTTGCTGAAAGAATATATTCTTTAAATCTAGATGTCAACAGTTTCGAAAGAAGGAAACGTTTCATTACAGTGCCACTTAGCACTGAAAACATAGATTCAAAGAATGGCCAGTAGGTGGCAGCTTTGCCTAGTTGATGGACAGGCTATTCCAATAAAATATTCTGAATTTTCTCCAGATGTCAGAATTATTGTGCACAGAAGTTATGGGAGTTGAAAAAGAGGAATTTAATCTGATATGGGACACTAGAACAATGAACACATTCAAGGATGCAAAGTGGTCTCCGATAACATTTGTTTTCACAATGCATATTGTAACCATAAAATGCATTATTTCCTACAACTCCCTACAAGCATCCTTATAGTCTCTTAGGAGTTCATAAATCTGTAAAGAGTTCCAGAATTTTAGAAAAGGAAGAACATAAGTGAGGCAGATCCATGTTAATCTGATAATGCTGCAAAATATATTCAAAGGCTCGAACAACATTTCTTTACAAAGTTAAGGTTATTTGGGTCTACTACTTGAATGATAGGAATTGTGTTCTGATTAAAAAGCCTATTTTTATATTTTTGACAGTTACATATGTGCATTGTATCAAAATGTGTGAAAACTTGCCAGCATAGAAAAAAATCACAGTGTATAGAAGGGTTTGTTATTTTAAAAAATCTTTCTTCGATTGAATTTACAATCCAAAGAGAATTCATAAGTTCCCAAAGTAAAGGAAATTTCAGTCTAAAAGTAAAAACAAGAATCCAAACCAGCATTCGAGTCTCTTCATTTTTATTTAAATGATTCTGACACATCTATTTAAGCAATGGCTTTCACTGTATGCATGTAAAATGAGAGATAAAGCCAAGTTTCAGTTAATCACTAACGCCTCACCTGTAAATGAAGTTGGGAGAACACCACTGTGGTCGAGGAATTGCTTTATACTTTAATCCTTTTGAAAACAGGGGTCTTGGTTACACTTTGCCCCTCAGAAAAATACTATTATCAGAGTTCTCTGGAAGTCATTTGTTCTTTTAGATATCTACCATTAGCTCAAGTCAAGGAATACCTCTGCTAGTCTAAGAAGTCTCCCGTGCTGTGTATTCGAGGGCATCATCTCCCCTCCTTGGGCTGTGACCTCTCTTAGGGAGTTAGAATCTAGCTGTTCCNAGGACACTTACTTATTTCTCATAGTCTAAGCAACAATGCCTGTCTGGGCAACCAGATAATCCAAATGGCGCCTGCTTCCTCCTTCCTTTAAATTCAAACTATCTGAAATGAAGGGGCTGTGCTCTAAAACCTGCTGGCTTCTGTTCCGGATACTGGCAGTGTGCAACATCAACATGACTTCTCCCTTTCCTGTTTTTACTGCATAATGACAAATATCATTTAAGCATTTCTTCCTGAGGGAAAAATTTCCAACTTTGGATATTATAAAATGTCACAGCCCATTTTGTGCAGTCCTTTCCCTTTTCCTCAATAGAAAACATGTTGAGCAGAGGAGGGCACATCTGCCTTACTCCACCTTGCTTCTGGGCTTGTTGTGGTTTGTTTATTGTTTATTTTCAACGTTGGACCACATATTATTTTGAAAATATTTTCTGCAAATGTAAACTCAATAGTAAGGCTAGTTTGTTCATGATAAAAACAAGGCTATCAGAAAAGAAATATGTTCAAATCTGGGATGGTGAAGCATGAATATTTGAGCAGTGAAAAATTGCCTCCCTCTATTCTCACTCAAACTCATGAAGTCAGGCTTCTGCCCCCAGCCATCGACTACAGCTGTTCCCATCAGGCCACCACAAATCCCAAGTCATGTGACCTGCTGGCTACCTCGCCTCACCCAGCAGCACAGAAGGAACTAGCTGATGGCTTCCTTACTTTGAAGCATGTTTTTCACTGGCTCCCAAGATGCCGTATCTCCTCATGTCCTGTGGTCTCTTGTACACATTTTCTCCCTCATGTTCTCACAGAACAGTTCCAGAGCTAATGCTTCGGAACTTAAACCTTAGCTCCTGCTCTGCCAGCACTTGCTCCCTCTGTGAGTTTACCCTTTCTGTGTTTCCTGTGCCACTCAGGACTGACAACTGCCAATGTCCTGTCATTCTTATAACTCCCCTTTCAACCCCCGGTTCTCGTATCCAACTTACTACTTTACTACTGGAATAATTAACATGCTACTTCCATTTAGACACTGCAGAGTTAAACTTCAGCCCCCTGATCCCTGAAAGCTGAATTTTCCCATGTCTTTTGCTAACACTAAAAATATCAGAGCCACCTTTTTGTTCTTTCTTTTTTCTCACTTTCATCAAATTTGCCAGCAGACCACTCTTTCATCAAGGCTGCAGCCTAGATAACATGAAGATCTTCCTTGAGACTTGCTTCTTAAAGAATCTGCACATAGCAGTAGCATCAGCTATGAGAGGAGCCTTCAGCACGTGGACCTTTGGAGGCCCTGCATCACCTCTCTGGCTGGAACTCCAAGCTTGTAACCACCTGCTTCGCTGCAGACCATGACCATAGCCAGTTCCTTCCACCCTTCTCTTCATCTGACAGACTATTCCCAATACAGCCACCAACATCATTTTTTTTTAATTTAATAAAGTTTTTTTTTCCCCAAATGTGAGGTCAGTTGAGCCTGTTCCTGCCTCTTTCTCAGCAGCTAGGGCGACTCCACCCTTAGCATTTCTAGTATAAATCACTTAAACTCTATGGTCTTTACTGAAGGGCTGCCTTGGCTAACTGAACCTTCAGGCTCTTGGGATCCATAACTGAGACCACAGTAAGAAGCTCCCTGGAAGTCTATCAAGAGTGTAATAGCTCGATGAGCCAGGGCGTGGTTGCTGGGTTGGCCTATTCATCCTGACTACTTTGTTTTCTTCTAGACTTCTGGGTCTTTTTCTTTCTCACCTGGCTTTCAAGTATCTTCATCCTTGTTATTTGTAGATGTTTTTTTCAAGGCTCAGAGAGTGGCAGGGACCCCAAGAACTTCACTAAGACATGGGTTATAACGATCATTTAAAACTTTGTATTTAATATTTATGTGATAGGTATCTATGTCAGTGTATGGGTCATGGCACACATATCAAGGTCAAAGGACAACACTGTGGAATCTGTTCTCTCCTTCCTTCTTTACATGCATTCTAGGGATTGAACTAAGTCCCCAGGTGCACAGCAAGCACCTTTATTTATTGAACCATCTCTCTAGTCCCAAGACAAAAATATTAAGACATAAATAAAATAATTTAACTCCTCTACTCAAAACCCTTCACTTGTTTCCCATTAATGGTCTGGGTAGAAGCAAAGTCCTTGCTATGGACTACAGTGCTCTGTATGATGTGGTTCCAAACCTCTGTGCTGAAATATTGTCATACTTCTTCCTCTATCTTCTGGCCATAATGGACACTATGCTGTTCCCCAAACATACCAGACACTTCACCATCTGTGACACTTTTGCCTGCCTTGTTTTTGTATTTTCTTAGGTTTGATAAAAGCCTATTTTCTTAGTATTCCCTTTCTCTTACTCTGCTGATATTTTATAGACATAGCCACCATTTGATATACTGTGTATCTCCCTTACTGTATTTGGTCATCCACTTCACTGTCCTAGAATGCAAATTCCATGACAGGAGGGATATTTGAATGTCTGTTTACTGTAGCATGCTCAGAAAGTATGTGGCACATATACTCAATAAATATTCTTTAATTTGAAAACAAACACTTGAAGCTTCATTTAATACTGGAAATTATGATTATTCATTCATTAAATAAAGAATGATCTAATACCAGATGTTAATATATTGTCAATATGACCATGACCTGGTAGAGGAAGGCACAAACTTCAAATATAATTCTGGAAAAATGTATGAATACAAAATTATACAAAAGAGAAAACTAATGAGCTAGAGTATAAAAGTGTCTGTATAATGCTTTTGCTTAAAATGCTAAACTAATATATTTAGGAGAAAAACAATCCTAAACATTATTAAGATTATTTCACCACAACATTTTAATTGATATATAAAATTGTACCTATTTTTAGGGTATCATGTATATCAAGGTATATATTGTGTTATGTTGAAATTAAGGTAAGCATATCTAAATCCTTAGGAATGTGTGGCTGGTGGAAACATTTACAATCCCTTCATGTAGATTATATACGTAGACACAATATTGTTACCTAAAGCCACAGTGTTGTAGCACAGTGCTGTACACCAGAACTGCATCTCATCCTGACCAGTCAGCATTTCCCCATCTTCCATCCCTCTGTTCTTCCAAGACTATTGATCCTCTAATCTACTTTCAACTTTTGTGAAGTCTGCCTTTTTAGATTCCATGTTAGTTAGATCAGGGCACTAATTACTTTTCTATGGGTGGATTATTTCACTAGGTATAATGACTTCCTGTTTTATCTATGTAGTTATAAATGATACATTCCTTGCTTCTTTACATTTTGGAAAGTTCTAGTATCAAAAACAGAATTTCATTATTTAATGAACAAATAATATTCTACTGTGAATATATATTATATTTTCTTCACCCATCAGTTGATGGACAATAATGTGTCCACTTCATAGATGCTGTGAGCAATAGTGCATTAAACATAACAGTCAAGAGTCTGAAGTATTTTTGTATTTTTTCCCTCAATTGTTTCATAATTTTAGATCTGCTATTAAAGTCTTTAATCTATTTTGAACTGGTTTGTACCTGGGGAGAGATCATGGTCTGATTTCTGCATGTGGATATCTAGTTTTCTTAAGACCATTCCTTGAAGAGTCTGCCTATGCTCTACTCCATGTTCCTAGTGCATTTGCTGAACATCCTTAGTTGTGGATACCTTGCTTTACCTCTAGGCTCTGAACTCCACTCCATTTGTCTGAGTGTCTTCATTAGCTCTGTGATATATTTGGAAGTCAGGTAGTATAATGAGTTCAGCTGTTTGTTTGCTTGAGAATACTAGCTCTTTGTGGAATGTTGTTCATACCCTAATAGAAACTACATCACATCTGGAGGTCATTTTGAGTAGCGTGGACATTTTTAAAAAATTTATTTATTTATTAAAATTTTTCATTTATTTTACATATTGACCATAGTTTTCCTTCCCTCTTCTCCTCCCATTCCCTCCCTCACTTCCTTTTACCCCCCCATTACTCATCCCCCATCTCCACTCAGAAAGGGACAGGCCTCCCATGGGAGTCAACAAAGCATGACACATCAAGTTGAAGCAGGACCAAGCTTCTCCCCCTGTAACATGGACATTTTAATAATATGGATTATTCCAGTTTATGAACCTACCTTTCCATGCTTTTGTTCTAAATTGGTTCATTTATTCTCAAATATTTTACTTTTATAGCTGTTGTAAATTTAGTTTGTTTTCTTTATATTTTTCAATTAATTTGCTATTGATAGACTGCAATATTGCTGATATTTATCTATTGATTTTTGGACCCTACATTTTTGAAAAACATGTTTAATTGGCTCTAACAGTTTTCAGTGGGTCTTTGGGTCTTTGGGATATTGTATAAATAATAATATATCACATGTAAATAGTGACAATTTGCCTCCATTTCTTCCTTTTGCCTGATTGTTCTAGCTGGGGCATTCAGTTCTAAGGCTGAATTAAAAACTTGAAAGTTATAATGTATAGATTCTACAGAGATATCTCCTAGCATGACCCCATTCAGTATGACATTAACTATAGGCTAGCATATAGAATATAACTCTGTGGCTTCATTGTATTGTGGTATGCTTCTTCTCGTACTGTGTTCTGAGTTTTCATCATCATGACATATGGGAGTTTATACATTTTGTTGTTTTATTTTACATTAAAATATATCCACCAAGAACAGAGCTTAGCCATGACAATGATAATGTCTGTTTTCAAGCTTGTAAGCCATCTTTACATACAGCTCAACATGAGGAGGACATAGAAAGAAAGTGTATACTGTGCCAATTCTGCTGATACAAAAAACGAAGCCAAAGATGGTTACGAGGCTGCTTGGTGATTACACGAGTGGGGTGACTGATCTCTGGTACAAACCCAAGTCTCGTGACTCTAAAGTTCACCCTCCATTTACCACAGTCTATATTCAGCATGTTTTCTGGATGCCTTTACCTCCTCAATAAAATAATTAGTCACTAAACCAATTTAGATGATGTACATCATGCTACAAGTTTGAACAACAAATCCTACCTGCTGTTGAACTACAGATTTCAAGCAAAGGTGACATAATGTTAATCTACATGTTATTATTTAACTTTCTGATCACCTTCATTTTGGCAGACAAGAAAGACTGCCACCTTTATGATAGTCAGCTAATAAATCCTCATGATTCTTACACTTTTATGCAGAGCAGTAATATGAACAAATTGGTTGCTGACAGCTGAGGTAAATTGCCAAGAATGAGGGTTGTCAGAAAGCAAGTTGCTTTTATAAATGTACAGAATAAGTAAATCCTATAATATGCAAGGTTATTCAGTTGGAGTTGTCTGTAATCCAATATGGCAAGATTTATAGTGTAACTTATTAGGGTACAAACTATCTTTATCTTTAGAGTGGCATTGATTTGGGGATATATGTATTTTAGGTTGGTGAATTGCTAGTGACATTACTCATTGTATGTTATCAGGACCTTGGTGTTGGTACTGCCTAATACAGCAAAGTGTTGCCAATGTAGGCCTGAGTAGAGAGTTTAAGAAAAGTTTTATTAAATGATATATGATAAGAAAACAATATAAATTGGTTAGTTCTGGGCAAAGAACATGTTTTCCAATTCTATAGCATGAAAGAACCCTATGACTCTGGAAAGGATGAGAATGAAATATGAGATGAGCACACATGTTCAGGGTTAGTGTGGAGGTGAACATGCATGTTCAAGGTTAGCATGGAGGTGAATACTCTGCATGTCCAGGTGTAGTGTGGAGGTGAGCATGCATGTCCAGGTGTAGTGTGGAGGTGAGCATGCATGTCCAGGTGTAGTGTGGAGGTGAGCATG
>LZPO01089085.1:0-13043 GCA_001675575.1 Neotoma lepida
CGTGTCCATAAAAATGTGATCGTCTAGGCATCGTAGTCAGCAGTTTCTATCTTCTGAAGAAGCACACTGAATAAAAGTCAACATTTCTGTTTTGTGTAAAGCATCCTGATAAGATATAATTTAGCCAATAATTCCAGGTTACAGGACATCACAGGAGAGGACTCCAGGATGCAAGAACTTGAAACACCTAGTCAATTCACACCCAGGTAAGAGTAAAGAAAAACAAATGAATTCATGCTCTCATGATCACTTGTGCTCAGCTCAATTTCTCTACTTATATTGGTCAAGGCCCTCCTACCTAGGGAATGGTACCTCCCACATTGGGCTATGACTTCTCACATCAATTAACTTAATTAAGACAGCCTCTCACAGGATGCTTATAGGACTACCCAGTGTAGACAATCTCTGACTGTGACTTTCTTCCCAGGTGATTCTAGGTTGTGTCAAGTAGACAACTAATACTAACCATTGTACAAAATGAAAACATCTTTAGTACAGAAACTCCCATGTTTATAAAAAAAATGTGTCCTCTGACTGCCATGGATATTGAGAGAGTATAATTCTTAGGACGAACTCGATAGATTCCTGAGAAAGTAGGATTTTTTTTTGTACATACATAATGCACAATAAGATTTTCCTCAGCAGAGGTAATATTGATCAAATGGTCCATGGAAATTGGGTATTCTGATGGAGTATTTCACTTTATATATACTTAGATGCACATACAGAAGTGACATAAAGGGGGAGAAAATAGTATTTCTCTTACGAGTGAACACATATGAAGTCTTTCCCATATTATGGATCTTAGAGTATATAAATGACCTCAGGATCAGACTCTCAACTCTGAGATTTATGTGATTAGTCCTTAAGAATATCACGAGAATGTTTCATAGTCCCCATTCCAGTAAATGCATATTTATTTTAACTAGCATCTTTGCCTATCTACAACATACTCTGTAGTTCTTATAATAATAGTCTGGATGCATTATTCTGAAGAGTTTCTTTCTAATTTTAAATTACATTGCTTGTATGTGTATGTGAGTGGGTATGTGCTTACATGCATGGGTACACACATGCTAAGGTATATCTGTGAAAGTCATAGGACAACTTGAAGAAGTTGATTCTCTCTTTCTACCATGTAGGTTTCAGGGATTGAACTCAGCTACTCCAGCTTGGTGAAAAGTCCCTTTATACCTGATTAGCCATCTCACTTACCCTGAAGTGTTCTTTTGATATACTTGGAAATATGTAAATTATTCTGCTTTGGTCTTAGTGATGGGGAGTTTCATATGCATTTTCTATTATTTTTTCTTAAAGGTTTACAGATTTGATACAACTTCTGTAGTCTTAAAAATTGAAGATCATGTTTTCCTCAGCTTGACTCTACTGTGCAGCAGCACATTGTGTTCAATGACTTCTTAAAGCTTCCTTGCTGAGTTGTATTTAATGTTGTAATCCTCTCCTTAATAGGTTAGCCAATTAAATCACATGAATTATTTTCTAAATTTGCTATGATCTACTTTCATATGGTTGTTGCGATCATTAGCTTTTATTAAACTTAGCAAAATTTACAACTTTCATTTTAAAATGATTTCCAGTTGCAAACAATATGCAAAGAACTCCTTTATACCTATTTTTCAGCAGTCCAAATGGCAGAATGTTTTTACAACTATATTTATAATGGTCAAATCTAAGAACATAGCAAGGACATAATACAATTAAGTTATAAAGAGCTGCATTAACTCATTTTTTACTAATGTGTTGTATTTCCTTTTGGTGCAGAACAATTCAAGACCCCACATTCGCATTTTGGTGCCAAATCTCCTTTGTCTCCTGCCAGCAGGAAGACTCTTTATCTTTCATGACTTATCCTTTAGAAGACAACTGGGTATGTACTGTAAGGGTCATTTTATTTGGGGTTTGCTTGATGTATCCTCATCATTAAATTCACATTAGCATTCTTGATAGGCATACCACCAAAGTGCTACATACTTGTCAGTGTTCACCATTAAAAAGCATGTGATGGACTTTTTCATATCTGTGCTTGTTAACTTTGATCACCCCAAAGTCTGACTACAAGAAAACATGTACATAAACTGCTGTATTACAACTTGGCTGATGTCAGCTGCTAACTATATATTAAAAATTGAATTTGAGGAATGATTTTTGTTGTGCTAACAGTGTAAATTGTAGTTGAAAAAGATGGGATTATAACTATAATTTGTGTTCCATCATTTAATCTTAGGAAACCAATTCTCAGATTAGCTGAGAAAATTAGTCTCAATTGTTGGTTTCCTTTCCTCCTTTGATACATTTGGAGAAAAAATACCAGCCTAACAGGAATCTGCAAAACAATGTCTTGCAAACATCATCAGGAGAGGAACTGCCTAGAATGTCTTTCCAAAGGAAGTTTAGACATTTGCTTCCAATCCTCCCATGTTTGGTTCCCTGTAAAGAGTTACACAAATGCACTTCTCATTTAATAGCATGGCCTGCCTTACCTCTATTAGTTGAAGGATATTGAATTTGAATTTGGGTTAAGGGAACAGAGAAACCAACCACATTGATTTTAATATTATGAAAGCAGGAGAGATAGAAACTAAAACAATAAATGCCAGCAGGATACATTTCAAAGAAAGTTTAACTGTGTGTGTCTCCCTGTGGGGAACACAATGAAACAAGTCTCAGCCTCCTCAAAACCAAGAGAGGAGTACTGACTTAATGCCATAGGAAAGAGATCAAAGCAGAAGCCCTTGGAGAAAATAAATTGCTCAGGCTCATCTTTTACCACATGGTCATTGTACTATTAAGAGACTAGGAAGCTCATATTTGGCTTGACGGATCATATATAAAGTTGATGTCATAGTTTTAATAAAGCCATATAGTCATGATATCCACTTTAACACTGAATATAAAGAGTGTTGTTATGTCATGACCACATCCTGTATTTTATCATTAAGTCAAAAGTTATTTTTAAAAATGTCAATGTGTTAATAAGATCTTTCAATGTCTGCCACTGATGAAATTGTGTATTTGGAGCATAAAAATGCCACTATCAGGACAGGGGAGATAGCTCAGTNAGTAAGTATTTACCATGGAAATTTGAGGACCTACATTCAATCCCTAGATCGCATGTTTAAAGAGGATGGTGTATGGTGGCATGCATTTGTAATCTCCAAGCTAGGGAGGCCACAGGCATGTGGCTCACTAATCCATCATTCTAGTTAAATGGTTAAATTTTAGGTCAATTGAAAGACTGTTTCACAGAAAAAAAATGGATGGGAACTTAAGAATGATGAAGCAACACATGAACACACACATATGACAATAAACACTTGTAATTTATCCATTTGGAAGAGGATCTAGTGACATCAGAGAAAAAAATAATTTTAAGTCCTTATAGGATTCAGATTATTTAGGATGGAATTTACATCTCAGCATCACCATCGGTGAGATATCCAACCCAATGTGATCTAGGATAGAAAAATAGCTGAAGTCCTGGCTTCCTTCATCATGCAGATACCTGAGCTACAAAGTGCAAGAATTTTAGTTCATTGGCTTCATGCTACCACATGGACATTTGCTCAACAAAGTTCATTGCTGCTCTATTCATAACAGATAGAAACTGGAAACAGCCTAGATATCCCTCATCAGAAGAATGGATAAAGAAACCGTGGTACATTTCCACAATGAAATATTATTCAGCCATTAAAAAAAAATGAAAATTTGCAGCCAAATGAATGGCACTAGAAAAAAAATCATGCTCAGTGAGGTAACTGAGACCAATAAAGATCAATATGGGCCTGGGATACCTCACTCAGGATGATTCAGAATATATATATATATGAAATAATATGTATTCACCTATGTGAATATTACTCTTTAAATAAATGATAACCAAGTTAGAAACCATAGACCCAGAAAGGTTAGATATAGAGGAAGGGACAAGGGAGGACTCAGGGATCTCCATGGAAATGAGAAATNAAATAAATTTATGGGTAGACTGGAGGCATAGGAACTGTAGGATCAGAAGGAGAAGGATAAGGGTGCTGGGGTTGTGGGAGAGGATGTGGGAGAGAAAGACAGAGCTGATGAGCATTTACAAGGTGGTATGCAAACCTAGTACAGTGGAAACTTCCTAAAATATATGAGGGCAATCCTAATGAAGTCTCTAAATAATGAGGGAGACAGAGCCCCAACTGGCCATCTCTTGTCATCAAATGAAGCTTCTAGCACTGGGACTGGATTACATCCAATTGAATTGTTGACCAAAGGGGTCCCACGGAAATATCCAAAAAAGCCAGGCTGTTGGGAAGACAATAGGTTGCTTTCTGTAAACTGACAGCAAGGCCCTATTGATGAAGACAGCACCCACACAACTCATTGAATATGGAGAGGTAGAGGTGGTACCTACATAGAACCTTCATCCCTATATTCTAGTGCCTTTGGCATGGGAAGGTACTCTGCAAGCTACCAGAAGAGAAACATAAACACTAACCCAGCCACAAACCTTTGATCTATGATCTATCCTGCCTGCAAAATAAGCTAGGGTAATGGTGGCAAGAAGCTTTTTGGAATAACCAACCAATGTCTGATTTGACTTAAGGCCCATTCCACTGGATAGAACCCATATTCTATGCTGCTTGGGTGACAAGGATAAAACAAAATACTACTGCTCTAAAAATAAAATGAGAGAGACAATAAAATGACTCCAAATGATATCTGCATAGATCAGTGCCTTTTTCAGGCATTATCAGAGAAGATTCCTTAAGCAGCAGATTGGAACAAATACAGAAACTCACAGGTAGATCTCTCTCTCTCTCTCTCTCTCTCTCTCTCTCTCTCTCTCTCTCTCTCACACACACACACACACACACACACACATACACACACACAGACCTTGGAACATGCTGCTCTAAATGAGATGTCGCCGCTAAATCCCTCTCCTTAGAGCTTAGGGAACTGTGTTCAAGAGGAGGCAGAAAGAGTGTAAGAGCCAGAGGGAATAGAGAACACCAGGACAACAAGGTCCTCTAAATCAACATTAGCAAAGCTCNTATGAGCTCCCAGAGACTGTAGCAGCATGCACAGGACCTGCATGGGTCTGCACGAGGTCCTTTATTATATGTTACAGCTTTCAGTTTAGTATTTGTATGTGACTCCTGAGTGTGTGAACAAATGGATCTCTGATTCTTATTCATTCTCTTGAAAATTTTTTACTTCTATTGGCTTGCTTTGCTCAACTTTAATGTGATTGCTCTATTTTACCTTATTATATAGTTTTTTTTTTATTATCTATTTAGAAGTCTGTTCTTTTCTAACGAGAGACAGAAAGGAAGTGGATCCAGAAAGGTGGGGAGGTGGGGAGAAACAGAAACTGTAATCGGGATATATATATGAGAAAAGCATCTATTTGCAACACAAGGGGAAAACAAAAATATTTTAAAAATAGAAAAGAAGAAAAAGACAGTGGCCACGGTCCTTTGAATCATGTAGGATCATGTAGTACCTTCTATGGAAACAGAACCTCATACGAAAATACATTTGAACAAAAGATCCCACAACAGGCTACAGAGCTGCTACAGTTGCTTGAGGAATGAAAATATTTAATTTCAAGGGTCTCAGAAGTGGCTACAAATGAGTACAGGACACAAACATTTCCATAACTATGATCAGAAGACTTACTGCTGTACACAGCTGTTTGCTGAGATACATGTGGCCAAGATAATTTTCTGTTTTTAATTCTGCCAGTTTTGTTTTCATCTTCTTAAAAAAATTGTCATCTACTTGGATCTAATGACTCCTCTTCCAAACCAGCTCAACTCTGTCTTGCTTTGTTAACTTGATCATATGAGGAACTTGAGAGGATTTGGAATTTGTCTTTTGAAGGACAACTCGAGATTGTAGCTCTGTTTGATTTGATATCATGCCCATGCTTGTTCTCACCACTGCTGTGCCACCCCCTCTTATCCATTCACAGTAAAAACTAGAGAATCCAAGTTCAATTAATGTGAATGAGGGTGTCTTGCTAATTTAACCTGAGACACCCTTCCCCCACCCCAGAGGCAGAATGGTAGGCATTACTACCATCATCAATCTATCCTACAATATCTGTACCCAGAGTCACCACAGACTGTGCTATGTGACAGGTACAAACTGCAGCAGAACCCATGATATGCCCATAACCTGAATCTTCCTTAACTTCAAGAGCGTCTGCCTCTATTCACCTAACTGTCTTTTTGTTTTGGCTTCAAGTAGGAGGAACTAAGAACTACTCTAAAATCATTGTTATTTCCATAGTTCATTAGCATCTGCTAATTAACAGTGTTTTAAATAAATTATGTATTTACTGTAGGATTAAAAAAAAGAAAGGAATTTGAGTCCACAGTAAACTACCTGTCAGACTTTGCTGTTTCCAGTATTTTTTCTCAGGCTGTCATTCTCAGTGTCTGTCAGTAGTGAGTCTTTGCTTGATAACCTGCATTCATGATTACTCTATATTCCATATTCTCGACAATATTATACAATTATTAACTTATCTTTTTGAAGAGGATGTCATGGAATTGAATGCCTTAGCTATTTTCTATGCTGTTTTCTAAGTCATTTTAAAATAACAAAACACCCTCTGTCATTTTTGTTTAATATTTCCAAAGCTGAGTATATTTTTGAGCTATTTCACGATTAAACATTGAAATGTTTAAGCCTAGGAATTTAGCAGTTCTGTAAGAACCTAACACCTTCTAAATCTGACTTCAATTTCAAAAAGTAGGGGATCATTTAACCCTTATTATAACTGCCTGTCAGATCGTGCTGAATACTGAAGAGAAATAGAGATTAGATGGAAGGAATTTCTGGGGTGGGTTCTGGTTTCTTCTGTGTAAAATGTGCCTTCTTACTTAAATTAGACAAATGGCAGGGCTTCCTGGCTATTAGGACTGTTTGGACTAGTGGTTTGGAAGTGTCACCTCCACTTTTTATCAGGTGATCATAATTAGGGTGAATGAACCAACCAGAGAAGCAGTGAGCAAGCCAAAATGCATACTGAACAGAAACAAAAAGACCTCCAACAAATAGACCACCAGGGCACAATCAGATGACACACACACATATCACAAACACAGCCTGGAAAAGCCACTGGACACCAGTGCTATGACTACTAAATTACAGCCCACTGCAACTTTGAATCCAGACTGTCTGGGTAGCCTGGCCGGTTGTATTTTAATTACATCTACTATTTCACTACAGCCCCAAACATGAATGTGTTTCTTTTTTTTTCCTTCTTTTTCTGCCAGCTGAAACAGTTCATGATCAATCTGAATTGCATATTGCTGCTCCAGCTTTGGGCTCCTTTCTGGAAACTTAGACTTTCCCTGCCTAGGGCCAGGAAGATGCTTCTGTATCCCTAATGGCAGTATTAGATGGGATCCACGACCCATTCATATTGCTGCAAAGGGCTTGTGTAAATGTCTGGCTTTATTGTCTCAGTATTACTGAACGACTTTCTTTAAGGATGATTCCTGAGGGAAATTTTCAAGCCAGTCAGATTAAGACCCTGAACTCTGATTAAATACTCTACATACTCACAATGTCAAGGGCAGTTATTTTGTTTTCAAAATGATGGAAAAACAGAAGAGAAGGCATCCAATAATTCATGTGAAGAAGTGTGGAAATAGACTGTGGGGTGGATGGTTCATGAACATTCCAAGGTGCAAACAGATTCCAGGTTAGTAATTATTACGTATGTGAATGTTCACACACGAATCCTTTCAGTCTCCAATTCACAGCTACCCTGAGTCATTAAGTTCACAGTAGTTGGATTATAAAGATCCGTGTGTTCTACAGAACACTGAACGACTTTAACTCACCATGTCAATGAGGGGAATGACTTGGTGAACATCACTCTAAATTGTAAATGAGATCTTCTTGTGGAGAGGGATATACATTCATTTCAATTTTCTTCTAGCAAAAAAAAGAAAAGAAAAGAAAAGAAAAAAGAAAAGAAAAGAAAAATGAGTGGCTTCAAGTCCTCAAAGTAGCCAAAAGCAGGTATTTAAAATTCAGGTAGAGCTGAAACCAAGAGCTGAAAAAATGTTATGTAGAAGCTTTTTGTGTCTTCTCTGTCTGCTTTTGTAATTGGTGGCTTCATATTTCAGAAGAGAGAATGGGAACTGTACTGTCATGGCACTAGAAATGGGAAAAAATGACATTAGTTATCAACTACATGGGATAGATATCTCCTATTTCAATTAGCTTAATGCATTTATTGTGTGTATATGGAAGAGTGTGATATATGTACATAGGTGTACATATGTGGGTGAGTGCATATGTGTGGGAAGCAAAGGAGGACATGAAGTATCTTCATCTATTACTTACCACCTTATTTTTTGAGAAAGAGTCTATTGCTGAACCTGAAGCTCACTGCTCTGGATAGGTTGGCTAGCCAGTGAGCTACTGAGATCTACTACTCTCTCTGATCCCAAACACTGCAGTTATAAGCATGAGTTACCAGATCAGGTTTTTACTTATGAGTTGTGTGCATCAAACTCAAGTCTTCATGTCTGTAATCCCAGCAATTTTCCAACTGAGCAATCTCAAAGCTCTATTTAAAAAAAATATTCCTTGAGAATGTCACACACACACACACACACACACACACACACACACACACACACACACACACACTATTTAGATAAAATCTACCCCCATTCTTTATCCTCAAATTCTTCTGATCTTCATTTCACCATTTTTCTCCCTCAATTTCATGTGCTCTTTTTTAGACCCACTGAGTTCACTTAGTGCTGCCAGTATGTGTGTATGTATAGAACCATTCATGGGATGATGGACAAACTATTAGTTACCATATCCATGAAGAAAACTGACCTCTCTCTTCTAGCCACCATCAATTATCAATACATCCTCAGGTGATGATGGGAGTTTCTGAGCCTTTCCTCTGTCCATATTTTAAAATAACTCCAAAATGGTAGAAGGCATAACAAGTTACACATCATCTCTGGTTTTTCAAGTGTCAAAAATCAATCAGCCTTTTATGATAACATTTAACTGTTCACATCTATATTCAAGATATCAGGGTTGTTTGTTCTTAGATGGGAATAGACTTGGAAGTGANAGGAATTCTTATGATGCCCAAACCAGCAGTTATTATTTGGCGAAAAAAAGTCAGTGTCTAATATCAGAAGACAGTGTGCTCCTGTCACATCTACATGATTTGAATTGAGAGCATCCTGCATGCATGTCTGCATATATTTCAAGTCAGCATTTCTTAATTATATGCTCACAAGAACTTAAAAAAAACAGGAAATGGAAAACTGCGTGGTTATGGGTATTACCCAGAGACTCTTTGCTGTCATAATTCCAACATAGTTTTACATCTAAAGAAAGTGTTCAATAAAAATTTTGAAGATTGTCTGATCATGCACATTCATTAGGATGAGAATCATCTAAGATTGCTAAATTAGATTGAAAAATAAATATCTCAAAATGGTCTACGTCTTTTGAAAGGTAAGAGTTATGTTTGCTAAGCACAACATTAAAGGCAACAAATTTTAAACAAGTTTAGATTTTATGTTGGAGACATAAAAGTATTTGGAGTTTATGTGAGAGATAGATTAAAAGTAAAACTTTAGTATCATTTTATCTAGATTGTTTGGCTTTTTCTTTCTCTGTCTCATGCTACAGCTATATCCATCAAAATATATCCTAGATCGTTAAATTTTATCATACTTCTCTAGATTGTGGAGTACTGCAAAAACCCATTTCACTTTTTAAAATATTAACTTCATATGAAGGTACTGAAAGGTCAAAGCAGACACAAAAAGGCTCAGACAAATTTAATTCTTTTATTTTATCATTCTCATTAGATGAATTCTCTTAATATTTTTAAAAAGTAAATTATTTTGGAGCTGAGTAAGAAAATGTTGGAATCATAGAGATTCCTTCTAATGAATTTTATGTTCTAAAACAATTTATCATATGTACTTCAATCTTTTAAAATAATCATTAAAATTTTATAATTAAATATAATTATATCACTTGTCTCCTTCTCTGTCCACCTTCTAAGCCCTCCCATGTCTTGTCCCTTCAATCACTCCCTGTGTCTCCCACTCTAAAATTTTATATAGCTAGGTGATATTTTGTAACTAAACATAACCATATATATTTTATCAATATTTTTAAAACTCTGAACTCTAAGAATTTAGTTTTCTTTTCAAAAATACTGGAAAAATTTGGAAATATAACATCACCTCTTGATGTTACTACCACAGGAGTGATTATTTGGCATGCAAATGATCTATAGATGTTATGTGTCTAAAACGTGTTAGTTATAGTCAGGGTTATAAAGCATTTTCAGAACATATTCCACACATCAGCATATTTTACAAAAATGGTTTATAATGAAATGATTTAATGTTCCAGAAAAGTTGAGCTATGTCCTGTAGCAAATTGTAATGTACTTTACCATATGGATGTCTACAAGACATACAGAACATTCTTGGCAAACCGAAAGACCTGAGTCCTTTCTCCTGACTCCATGTTAAAGCAGAATGAGAAAACTTGAAAGTTATCTTCTCATCTGTAGCTGTCTGTCATGGGGTGCACACTCACAAACAAATAATTTTTTAAAAATATTTTACAGACTTTGCACACCTCAAATGATCACTAGAACAATACACCATGTTCTGACTTCATTGAAAATAATGTTGGTTCTGCTGTCATTTTAGAAAGAAAGACCTGAATGACTTTATATGTACTTTAGAGTAGATTTCACTCCTCAGAGTTTTAACAACAAAAAGAGTCCTGAAAGACACCATGAGAACTGTGACCTTAAGTGCTTTGAGTATGTAGTAATTGAGTGTATAGTATACTAATTTAATGAATGCTTCATTGCTTATTGTATTTGGTTGAGAATTTGGCCATGCAGGTTTTTGGTATGGTCATTCCCTCTGTTTGCCATCTTATAGTTGGCTGCCTGCTAAGAGGGTCACAAGAGCAGTGTGCTATAACTCGGGCTCTCTTGCAGCTGCAGTTCTACCTAATTTGTACTTTGGCACTCGAAAGATTATAATAAATGAAGTGCTGCTTTCAAAGTTTCAGACACACTGATTTTTTCACCTGTTTGGCAAAGGTGGATTTAATTTGACTTTCACGAGTGCAAAAATCCCTCTCCTTAGAAGTTGGTCAAACTATTAATTTTATGGCAGGGACAACTGAGCACAGTAAACCTTTTCACAAAGCCAGACAGCTTAACCTAATTAAGCAGTTGTTTTGACAGGTGGCAGAAAGTGAAAAGAGTGCTATCAAAAATATTTCAAGACATAAGTTTGATGAATGCATGAATGTGTCCACGCAGGTGAAAATGTGTTTTGGAAAGGTGTGATGACAGCTCTATGTCCAAAGAGTGGAAGGNGCACCCTCAGAGTCATTTATGCACATGTCTGACAATTACTTTCTGGGTTTTTAAATAGGCATAAGGATCTGGTGAACTTCCATCTACAGATTGTCAGAGAGTCTGAGAAAAAAAAGCATTAACTACCAATGCGACAATGTGCGAACTCATTTGCTTAACTCAGANCACAAAGTATTTAAAAATCAAAGTTGGCTTAGGTCGATAATTTGAATTTTGTACAGAGATTTTTCTGAAAAGGCACATATAGTTTCATCACCACTTTCCACATGCAGAGCTTGAGTTCTAGGACTTCAGATAAAATAGATGTATTTGCTTTTCCTAAGTCCAACCAGTGACTAGTAGACCAATTGAACATACAATTTTTAAGCAATGTTTAAGTCCTTTTGTATATTTGCAGTAATGACAAGCTATCATCAAGTATCATGCAAAATGTGTTTTCAAGTAAGAAGTCTAAGGTTGGTTCTTAAAGGTCTTGTGCCTTCTACTGTGTGTGCAGCAAAGGCCAACATTGCTGCACACATTCTCCTTGTGTGTTTCCTGCTTGTATCATCTATCTTTCCTATCTCTTTAATAGAAATTTAATGAAAGTGACTCAAGTTTTTTGATCACTTATGGCATAACGAAGCAAAATCAATATTGGTGTTTATAATCATTTGCTACCTTTGATACATTAACACTTGATAAAGTGATATATTTTCCTAAAAATGTGGTAATTTGTTTACAATAAATTGATTGTATCAAAACACTCAAAGGACCCTCTATTAAAATGATTTCCCTCATCAAATTGATAATTTATCTCTTTAATTATAAAGAGACTAACATCTAGAAATAATTCCCTACAATTCCAATTTTCATAAAGTGCTTTTTAAATTTCAAACATAGCATCAATAGCAGTGATGTTGTTGATGACAAAATAGCTACAAAATTAGTAAGTTTTTCAAAGTCATATTAGTCATTAAGTCTAAAATTGAATCTGAAGTTTAAAATATGAGCCAGATTTTCTTAATCATAGTAATTCCCTATATATTTGTTCTTTTCAAAAGAGTGGCTTTCAACCCATGGGTCGCTACCATTTTGAGGGTTGACTGACCATCAGAAAAAAACAGATATTTACATTACAATTCATGACAGTAGCAAAATTACAGTTATGAAGTAGCAATGGAATAATTTTATGGTTGGAGGTCACCACAACATAGAGAACGTATTAAAGGGTTGCAGCGTTAGGAAGGTTGAGAATATATTTAACCTAAGGACATTGCCTTACACAATGGATCTTTAGGCGATTATAGACTAGCCTAATTCCTGAGAGATGCCTCTTCTAGACTGTCCCTACGAAGAAAAGGAAAGCAGATGAAAGCCTTAATTCCAAGTGCTAATAAACAAATGCTAAAGCCCTGGGGAAGTTTTCATGATTCTTAAGGTAATTAGAGCTAGAAAAGTAATAAAGCAACGGATGGTTTGTCATATTTTAGCCTGGCTTTGCTGAGACAAATGCCACTTGAGAACATGCAGAAACTGTGGTTTTTTTTTCTCATCCTATGAGTATGAGTGCCAACTCCTAGTATGGATGCCAGTAACTAGATTGAAGGACACCTTTTGTCTGTAAACACTGGATCTA
>LZPO01089089.1:0-12990 GCA_001675575.1 Neotoma lepida
ATATTTTCTTATTAAAATTCTATATTTTACTTCTTCCTGAAGTCATTGTTATTACATACTCCTTTTCATATGTTAATTGTCCTATTTATGTTTTAAGTTTCTTCTTTTAAAACATCCTGACACAATCAGTTTTTTGGTTTGTTTGTGGGTTTATTGTTTGTTTGTTTTCTGAGACACGGTTTCACTATGTAACAGTGTTGGCTCTGTAGACCAGGCTGGCCTTGAAGTCACAGAGATCCACCTGCCTCTGCCTCCTGAGTGCTGAGATTAAAGGAGTAGGCCACCACTGCTTGGCTTAGTCCTCAGACTTTTAAATTGTAGGCTATGACTCCATATGGTGTCCTGAAACTGAATGTGTGAGTTGTGAAAAGTTTGATAACAGTAAAAGGTTTTTGAACGCTGGTTCTTTTCTTCTAGTCTATTAGGACTGATGAGTGACTGGCATTATTTCTCTGGGTTGCAGTAGCAAGACATAGTTTCCTTTCTTTCTTTTCTTTCTTATTTTATTTTATTTATTCTTCTCTCATACAATATGTCTCAACCACAGCCTCCTCCCTCTACTCTTCTCCCAGCCTCCCTGCCTCCCCACTTCCCAGACCCATTGCTCCTCTGTATCTCTTCAAAAAAGAGCGAGGCAGTGATATCAACCGAACATGGCATAACAAAATTCAACAGAACTAGGCATATATCCTCATATCAAGTCAGGAAAAGGCAACCCAGTAGGAGTAAAAGGTCCCCAGAGCGAGGACAAAGAGTTAACACATAGGCCCATTGTTAGGCTGTCTCTTATACACATCTACATGTCCTATTTTGCATAATATAGAGCAAATAATATAGTAGAGTAGTTTGCNACACCCCTTTAATTTTATAAAGACACAACACAAGGTAAAATCTGGAACTATGGATGTGGATAGCAAGAAGAATAGAATCCTACTAATATGAATCTCATGTATGTGCATGCAAGATTACAACACAGAGACTTCTGAGTCTTCTCAAAGATGTTCTTAGTGTCTCTTAGTATCATCTCTCTTGACAGAAATGAAGTATTCTCAACTATGCTCTCCAAGAGTTCATGCAGGAGAAAATGTGAGCTAGAGAAAAAAAAAGCTAAGACAGCTGACAAGATTTGTACATGAATTAACAGATCTTCTGTACACCATCTCTAGGCCCCTCTTCTACAACCCCAGCTGCTGTGAGCCCGTTGCTAGCCTTAGGAGCTTGCTGCTTGATATTAAAGTTTTACATAATTTTAAAATTGATTTCTGTATTAACTGCTTGGGTTTATTTATATTTATATAAATTGTCACAGTTTAATCTTTTCATTAGTATGTGATAAGGCTGTCTCTTATACACATCTAGATGTGTATAAGAGACAGGTTATATACCACATTTAAGTAAGGTTACCTTGAAGAAAACTAATTTTTCCTTTGCAAATGATCGTCAATTAGAGATAGCTTCTGTTTTAGGGATGGGAGCTTGTGTCCACTTCCCCTCTGAGCTCTGGGACCCCATGTGGCTTAGACCTGTGCAGGCCCTGTGCATGCTGCTATAGTCACCATGAGTTTGTGTTGTGGTCTGGAAGGCACTGTTTTCTTGCTGTCTTCCCTCTCCATTGGCTCTTACAATCTTTCTGCCTCCTATTTTCCATAGACTTTAACAACATCATTATTGTGTATTAAGAAAATGAGACTCTCAAAGTTAATTTTCCAGCATTAATTACATACCAAGGTCTTAACAAACCCTTTACAATGGCTTGCTCAATTTTTGATCATGGCAGGGCTGATTTAAAAATTATATTGCATTTTGGGACTGAAGAGATGCCTCAGCAGTTAAGAACACATGTTGCTCNTACTCTTGAACTACTTTTATTAAACATTGACTTCCAAAAACATAGCACAAAAGTCAGAGAGGAATGAACAAATTCCATAAACAATTATTGGGATACAGATGGCATCTCTGGGGTTGTCCTAGAATTAATTTGAGGGGTAATATTCTCATATTTATATTTCAAGTGAGAAGAAATGGTTTCTAAAGGTAACATGATAGCTTAGTACATATTAATACTAAGGACTCAGGCTGCTCTCTGAATGAGTTTTGTTTGGTGTTGATGAAATTCAATCAAAGAGAAATTGACATATATGCCTTTGTTGTATTAGCTCAAATAAGCAAATGTCACAAATTCTGCTCATTAAACACTTGGAATCAAGTGTTTTTATTTGGTTCTTGGTAAACTTTGCAGGTGGAAAAAGAATGGTCAGGAGAAGGACCAAAATGGGAACAATGGGCTTTGCATTTTAAGGTGCCTTAATTTTGAGCTAATCAATAATTCTAATAAGAGATACCAGTATAAATTATGTCAGGTTGGAATCAGATATGGGGTGGGGAGGAAGAAACACAAGATTTGATGGCAAAGGGGTTCTACTCTGCTAATGGAGGTAATAGCTCAATAGTCAAGTAAATAAAAGGCAGGCCATTTCATATTCAGCAATCGTTATATATAGCAAACAAGGGGGATATAAATTATGTTGTCCATGTTTAACAAGAATATTGCTGATTTGTTATATTATTTACATTAAAAGCAAAGCTAGCAATATGCCTTCTTGGCCCAAGGTAGCTTTTCAGGCATTGTAGAGGATGATAATAGATCTGATTCCACAGAAACTCGTCCTTGGGATTAAAAATGCTCTTATTACATACCTAATCATATTACTGTAAAATCCAGTAAATAAAGTGAGAACAAGCAGGCTAAACCATTGTCTGATCACCAATTTTTCACATTTTTATNGTCTTTTACATGCTACCATAGACAAACTAGATAGTGTTTCTGANCAAGAACTTGATTAGTCTCTGATTTATCTCTTTTTAAATATGGATCAGAATGGTTGGCTAGGCATATGTATATACGTATACATGTATATACATATGCCTCATATTTGACTCACTTCAGCACCTTAAATTACAGGAAAATATTACAAGCATTGGTAAGTACAATGGAAGCCAAAATGTAAGCAGACATTTTTGACAAAAAAAAAATAGCAGATTAGCTGGGGAAATGGAAAATGAAAATCATCAAAGGATAGATGATGNTGGCAATCCTGTATCTTTGAGTTTACTCCAAACTCAGATAGTAAAATTGGGCAGTGGAAGAAAGTCAAGAACAAATACCAAGAAACTAAAAGTTCAACTAGACTTCCATTCTTTCATGTTGTATCCTCCTCTCTGTCTCTTTGTCTATCTCTGTGTGTTTGTCTCTCTCTCTGTATCTATCTATCTGTCTATCTATCTATCTATCTATCTATCTTTCTATCTCTGCCTCTTTCTTTCTCTTGCCAAGTAGCAGACAACACAAATGTCATCTACATTGAGGTGAGAAGATAGAAGGTAGAACTGAAATTGATAACAACAGTTAAGACAGTNTCCAGTCTCCAGGAGGCAACTACAACCACAACAGACAAAAGTAAGGTGATTATACTGCTTTCCTTGCACATATCCCATCACTTCTACTGTCAAAGAAAGACAAAAGTAAGGTGATTATACTGCTTTCCTTGCACATATCCCATCACTTCTACTGTCAAAGAAACAGAATCTTGCCATGACTCTCTTTGCTTAGATATTTACCTAACTAGGGCAGTAGAGAATAAAGAAAGAACACACATACAAACACATGTACAGAAAAGTTGGGATCAAGTGAGCCATACATGCTGATGGAGATGCAGGAGCCCTAAAACTTAGCCAGTTTATTACATATATTAAATAAAAGAAGTGGATTTATTGTATACAACTGAACAAATATGCATGGTTAGTTAATGTTAGTCTCTACAGGGAGCAGTCATAGGCTGTAAATATCCAGGAAAAGGAAGCTGCAGTTGACACTTTCTGTGCATGCTGACAACATCCATGCAAGGACCAAGAGAAAGCATGGCTATTTCCATGACTCTGAGGCATTGGGGGTTTTGACATGGCTGTGCTCATGCCAACAATAAACATTCATTCAGGATTTCCTCTGCTCCACAAGGATCTGGTGTTCAAAGTTTGTAATAACAGACAGCAAAAAGTAAATATGAATTACAAAGAAAAAAGATAACCAATAATTACCAAGCACTGAGAAAAAACAACATAGAAAAAGCAGGCATCAAACTTAGCAAATGAATTGCAACTGGGAAGATAGAGTGAGGCAAAACAAGAGAATGTTCTAAGATAAGCAGGATTATTATACTTACAAAGATTATATCTTGTTCATGGCAGAGAAGAAAACAGGTGGCAAAAACTGATCTTCAATATATGAAAATTGAAGGTATGAATAATACAAGGGATGAACAGAGATTGTTCTCTGTGTTTGTCTCTCTGTGTGTCTCTGAGATGAACAGAGATTGTATCAGCCAGAAGAGCACGTGGAAAAACTGTCCCAGTTCACAATGAAATGACTTTCATTATAAATGAACAATTAATATAATAAAGTGTTTCTAATTAAATAATCAAGAGGAATCTCACAAATAAATTCTATAAGGGGTGTGTGTGTGTGTGTGTGTGTGGGGGTGTGTGGTGTGGTTGGGTTATCGGAAGCAATTACAAATAAAAGGTAACATCTGAGGACTAAAATAATCCTAAAACCATTTATGAATATGATGGATTTTAGGAGGCTCCTAAGACAATGTTATGGTGAACACACGTTAGTATTAAAAGGAATGTTACAGTTAAAATGTCAAGGTTGAGAACCTAGAGCGAGGNAAATAAAACAGCATATAGCTTGGTATGAGACAGCCAAGCTGACTAGACAAGANGGACAGGGCTTTGGGAAAGACAATAAAGCCAGTCTCCACTGGCTTGGTTGGTTCCCATGTCCTTTCCCCATCCTGGCCACTTGAGGAACACATGTAAGGCTTTATTGCCCTTTCACACACCCATGCATCTAAATACAACAAACTAAACTGTGGGTAAGGGCAGCTTTTTAAAAGCTTCCATCTACTTTAGGAAGAAGAGAATACATGGATCTAAATATGAGGTAACCTAGAGAATCTGTAGGTACAGCCTGTTACTATGATAACAGTCAGCTTCCACAGGCAGTAAAGACAAGAAACAATGCAAAACCAAGAACTAGTTCCGTAAATAAAAGAACAAAGGCAGCATGGTTTAATTAACAGCTAGTAGACCTAGCCAAGACCAACAGCTGGCAAGCCAAAATAAGGACAAGAAAGAACCAAGAGAAGAGAGCATGAAGCATCACCATTCCCATAACTAGATAAGCATCATGTGATTGTGATTGGGTCAGGGGAAATTCCCAGAACATGTAATCCCCTTTGATTGATTCAGCCTGCCATGTGCCTAAGAAAGCGCACCAATCTCAGTTGAAACTCTTTGTCTTTGTTAAAACAATGAAAAGTCAACTAATGTATAATTAATTATTGATTAAAATGGCACTAAGTTATCATTGTATGTGTTTCACATTTCAGAATACTATTGGTATTAAGATGACAAAATTGAGAAAGAAAAAATGTGTAAGTTGTATGTTACATAAACTGCTAAAAGCAAAATAACCTTAAAANTGTGAGCTGTCTGTGAGGTCAAGAAAGAAGATGAGAATTAACGGGAAGTGGAGAATATTCAATAAGCCTGAAGAATTCAAAACAAAAAATTGGTGGAAAAACTGAATCAATGCATTAATCTATTAACTGTCACAAACTTCAAATTACTANACTGAAAGATACAGCTATATATTATATGCATTATCAATACAGAAATTTTAGAAAAAAATAGAAGAGACTTATTTTCAAAAACACTTAAAAATAGTAATAAATATCAAGCTGGGCTTGGTGGTGCATTCCTGTGATCCTGGCACTTGGGAGGCAGAGGTAGGAGGATCATGAGTTGGAAGCCAAGCTGGGCTGCCTAGCGAGAAACTGTCTCAAAAACAAACAAAATAAAAACCCAAAGGCTGAAAAATATTATAAAATATGTAAGACAAAACCTGTTTTAATGTGAAGACATTAACAGGAAAGGGGAAATTTTGTTTTAATAAATTCAAATGTACAATGAAGATATAGCAATCATGAACTTTGAGACAGTAATTACATAACTTGAATAACATGGATAAGAGTATAAAATTTTACAATTCCTAGAAGTGCTAAGAATTTAGTCACACATGAAACCATAAATCAGTCCATTCAATCAATTTCCTCTGATAATAGTACCTAATCAGGATGCAATGCACTCTGTCTATGTAATTCATGGGACAAAAGAAGCCAGAGAAAAATTAATATATGATACCTTAAATGAAAATGGATTATAAAATCAAAACTTGTTGTATAAAGGTAAATCACTTATCAAAGGAAATTTATGCCTTTGGACTCATACATTAAAGAAGAATCATCTGTAAATTAATCATTGATAAGATACCTCAAAGAAGGAAATTAGCAGGTGATTAAATTTTAAAAATGTAAAGATTTAAGGATAAAAGTCAATCTAACTGAAAAATATAACTGTCCAAATGCTCATAAAAATGATAGATATCACATGTTTTCAAGATCAAAATGCAAAGAGGCCAAGCATGCTGGCACTGATTCTAGGATTACACCTGCAATTTTAGGAGTTGGGAGGCAGAGGCAGAAGGATCACATGTTCTAGGCCACCTCTTCTACATGATGAATTCAAGGCCAGTAGAGGCTACAGTGAGATTTTGCTTCAAAACAACAAAATTGGAATAATAACATAGACATTATAGATATTCAAAAAATAAATAAGAACACTGAAATCCATATGCCAACAAACTTGAAAATTTATATAGGGAAAAGCTGAAAATATACATTTTTCCCAAACCTAGTGTAATAAGNAATGGCTAATGAGATGGCACAGTGGCACATGCTTCCAAAGGCAGCTACTGAAGAACCTGAAAGAAGAATCACTTGACTCTAGGAGTTTGGGTCTAACTTGAGCANCATAGTGAAATCCAACATCAGAAAGAACGTGCCAAAGGGATAAAAGCCCGGAGGGTAGTGAACTCTGAAGAGTGAGGTTTCAATAACAGTGAAGGTGTGTGAACACTTGAGACAGTGGTGCTCGGTGGCTCATGTCCTGAATGATGGTTTCATGGACGGCTTCACTTAGAAAACATTCATAAACCCGAACACCTGTGATAGTGCACTCACTGTAACATGCTTTTAAAGAGCTACTTAATATTTTCCTGTTAATATAAGGCAGTCACGTTAAAGATATTGTGGTAGGATTTAATTCATAATAGTGACAAAACGGTAAAATATACATGAAGGAAGCTAGTGTTCCGTGTATACAACATGGCAAGGACAATAAAAATGTATTGAATTATGGAAAATAAAACATTAATAAGTGGACATAGCCACAGTTTTGACTAAGGATGGANTTAATAGTATGTGGATACAATTTCAAATGAACTATCTGTAATCCTTTTGCTGCCAGGTTGGAAATCATGGGAAGGCAAGAATCATACTTGTAGTGTCTGAGCCTGTCAATCAGAGCTCAGAGCCCTCATCTTCAGGCCCCGAGAAATAGAAACTAAAGATTGAAGTCCTCAGTACCAGACTTATCAGGGCGTGTGCTCAGGTTTCTAGCAGTCCAGTACTTGGCAGTTGGAGAAATATTTTGGCTGTAAGCAGCAGCTAGTGACAGAAGTTGGCAGCTGTCAGTGTGGGCGTTACAGCTCTAGAGCCCTAGGTGTCAGTGTCCCAGGTCTTTACAGCAGCAGATGTTGTATTTCTCATGCTGCAGAATCAGGACCCCTGCCCGCCCTTTGAGGTTTTGCAGAAACTCTTCCAGTGACTGGGGATGCAGTCTGTAGCCCACAACCTTCNGCCTTCTGCAGTCTCACCTCCCTGACTTCTACTACCCTTTGCTGTGTCATCTGTCTTGCTCCCTACTGCTTCTGCACCTGACCACTGTCTAGAACTGCTCAGCTACCCTTTTCCTATTATCTCTGCTGCCACTGCACCATCACTTCTCTTCACGGTGCCAGCCCAGCCTCCTCTACTTAGGAGCTGAACAAGGACAACAGACATTCTAAAGTGAATGAGGGAAAGCCCACAAGACATCAACTCTACACAAAGAAATGGAGGCAGCTACGGAATGCTGAGAGCAGGAGAAATAGTCTTACCCACGGAAGAGCATGCCAGTTGGTTACCCATTACTAAATGGTCAGCCCTAAAAACACACATACAAGTAACATATACAACTGAGCAGGTTGTATACATGTGTGTACATATGTTATGTAAAAACAATGGTCAAAGATGCTATGAACTTGAAAGAGGCAAGGAGGGCTATATGGGAGGATTGAGAGGGAGGAAAGGGAAGGGGAAATTATGTAAATATATTATAATCTAAAAGATTAAAAGAAAAAATTTTAAAAGATAAATATGAGCTTTTTTTTTCACAACCAAATAAGAAAAGTTCATCCAGGGGGCAGCACATCTACCAGATGACTTGACAGCTTGAGTATGTATGTGTGTGTATAGAATGTATATATATATATTCTATACACACAGGAGTGGTGTGTGGCATGTGTGTTTTATGCAAACAAAGGATTGTATTTACCAATTACAGTACTGCTTCCAGCTTACCTGTTAATGGTTCCTTTCTGGGTTACTCATGAGGCTCTCCTCCACCCTCTTTTGACTGAGAATAGCTGCAGAATCTGTTTGTCTTGCCTGGGATACAGCAAGCCTTCCACAGCCAGTGCAGTCTTTCTGGAGAGGTTTTAAAGAGGGCAAGGGCCCTTGGAGCAGCAATTGTAGCCTTTGTTTCAGTGGTCTTTGAAGCTAGAGTTTCCTCGGAGTGATTAGAACATGTCTATAGCAGCTGAAAGAATGGGTGCTTGAAGGACAGTCTTGTGTTCCAAGCAGTTAAGCTCAAGGGAAGGCAACTATGTACTGTCACACAAAGATCTGAATTGCCATTTGTTAGGATTTTGTTCTTTCACATGAAAACAATCATTATAGCATAAATGACTTCCAATAAGGGCTTAAGAAAGCTCAACACAAAGCTAGCATTCCCAACTGAGTGTCACAGTGCCTCATAGCATGTAACAATGCTAACAGTGCCCAGTCCCTGTTCCAGAACCCTAAGGAGAGTTGGATCTACCTGACTCACCTTAATATATGAAACCAAATCCTTAAATTTGTATTTTCTTGGAACTGTCACATTATTGAGTTAATGCATAAAAGAATATTCTTGTGAATAGCATGGATTCTTTTATAAAACAGAGGCAATGAATACTAATGAGTTTGTATTCACTAAAATATATACTATATTTAAAATAGCATCAGTAATCAAATCAATGAACAGGAATACTTTCTTAAAAGGAAAAAGCACATGAATAAGTTTTCATTGGATCTTTATATTATATGGTTAACATATGTTGTTAAGACTCTTACTGATTTGTGAACTTAGGCTAATGCTATTCTTATGACATAACAAAGAAATTCAAGGTACATATTGTCATAAAGCAATGGTCTCAGATCCTCTGGAGTCTAAAGCAGGTGGATTCCTTGGGTCTAGTTTAAGACCAGACTGTTGAATATAGTGAAGGCTTCATCTCCTAAAACAATTATAAAATGAGTTCAAAGTTAACGACTACATATAGAAATTAAATATTAGATAATATTAGAAAAATATGTAAAGCAAAAGATATGGATAAAAAATTTACAAGAATTCTAAGACCTGCTCTGTTAAATCTCACCCCTACCCATGAGTGTACATGAATGCACTTAATCTTAGCTCTCTCCGTTTATGAGTTCTGGTCAGTCCATTAAGCATTTTTTTAAAGTGTTTCTCTTGTTTCCTTTCCTACTCACTGCATTTCCTATCTCCTGCTCATGAGACAAACCCCTATTTATAACTTATCTTCTTTGGGTACCTTTCCTAATATCAAAAAGTGAGGAAAGCACTTTTAGCAGTTATTCTTAAAAGATGTGTGTTTAATGGTTTCCCTGAACTTGCTTCATGTTGACTTTAAAGAAAAAAAAGTGTTTTCTATTTCTTTAAATATTCCTTTTTAACAGCACACTTACTGTTATGAGGGTACAGCACCCCCTTGGCAGTTCTTGGTACATTGATAAAATAGTTTAAATAAACACACTCAGAAGGGAACTTGAAGACACTTTATTAGGGTTAGAGGGACCAAATGGCCAGCAAGCTGGAAAACTCACCAACTGTTTGCAGACAGGAAAAAGGGGAAGTCACAGCATCAGTAGAGAGCTTGTGAACAAACGCATGCATCTTGTGGGAAAAGGTGGGTGTACAAGGGATAGGAAAGAGACATGTGTCCAGGCTTTAGATTATTTATATTGAAGAGGGAACAAAATCCCTCTCTTGTTGTGTTATCATGTACGGCTTGTACACAAAAGCATCACTTCACTGTTCTAGGTTAAGCACAAATGTTTAACCTTAGTATCATTTAGCTTAACCTTGCTGTCAGCTCTCTGGGTCCTAGAACTCATGGTGTGCTTAAGATTGGCAGGAGTGACAGATAACTATGTGTTCCTGATAGTTTCCCTTTTGGTTTTGCCAGCTTTGAATTAGAAAGGAAGAACTAACCGTATTTACTGCAATCAGTTCACCCTTTAGACCTCAAACAGCTTAAGGTCCCTGGCGATGGTACATCTTCGATCTTGCAGATGGTTTCAAGGAGCCTGTAGGGCTTTGTCACTTACTGAGAGGCCAGTGTTATATAGTTTTAAATCTAACAACAGGCGAGTACATGAAAACGACTTCTAAGCAGTTTGGGAGATTTTTCCATTAAAGTGTCTAAAATCTGCCCTTTGACTTTTTAAAAGTAAAATCCTATGTACCAGGTATTATTATCCATCAATTACATTTGCCTCTGAAGAAACAGCCATATTGATATTCTTGTGTCTCAAATGGTATCTGGAAATATAGCTGTATAGGACCNTTACATTCTCTTCATTCCTTCCTAAAGTTTCCTATCAATACCTTAGTCAATTAGTTAGTGTTCACATAGTGCTGTTGATTCTTGGGGTAGCAAAATGGTTCCACAGGTAAAGATGCCTGTTCCAAGATCAGTGATCTGAGTTAAATCCCTTCAACCCACATGGCAGAGTAAACCTACTCCCTCAAGTTGTTCTCTGGCCTCCACACATGTGCCATGGCAAGTGAGTGTGTGCATATGCACACACACACACACACACACACACACACACTAAATGTAATAAATATTATTAAAAATAATTTTTGGTGGTCACATGGCAATGGTTTGTGTCAGTATCATCTTTATTTGCAATCATATCCAAATAATATCATATCAACTACTCTAGGTTTGGTTTTTCTATGGAACAGGAGCTCATGACTTCTTTCTTTGGTTTGTGTTTCTATGGTTCTCCATAATTCAGTTTATTTAGAATAAAGGATTAAGAATTATGTAACAAAACTTTTAGAGTCATTGGATTGTGATGACAAAGATAAACTCCTTGGTAGAAATGCTAGACTGAAACCACACATTATGTCTACACATGCATTTGATTGCACTATACAATTTTCATGTTTTACTAAAAAGTTTATTAGCTTACTAGTCTTGATATATGATGAAAATTCTCATAAATATGTGTGCTATATGAGAAAGAAGAAGTCCCCAATAGTAATAGATAAATATCTATTAAAACGTAAAATTTGTCTTTGCTACATGGTCTTTGAAGCTGTTCACCAGAAAATACATAAATTTTGTTGCTTAACTGTGACCCAGAGAAAGTAAAAGAGACGAAGGAAATCAAACACTCATAGCACATAGAGAATGCTAAACCTCTATTGGAGTGAAAATTCAAATATTTTTGAACTATAGAATCATCACATGGTTATTTAAGGCAAATTCAATTCTGTGTATGCCTTTCCTATACANTGTTTAATAAATTGGCCATGTNGTTAATAATAAAACATGAAGCTAGTAAAAATGGTGTGTTTTAGAAAGTAAGTCACAAAATTATTTTATGAGAAGTATTTTTGAAAGTAAGCAAAATGAATAGAAATGATTCTAGAAGGCAGAATAAGAACTGTGATTTATTCATTCAAGATTTTAATATGTATAGCTCTTCTAAATGATCTCAGGGTAAACTGAGGCTGGTGGTTTATGTTTACTTCTCAGTCTTCAGAAAGGATTATCTAGATTTTGGATTTGCCTTCACCAAGGATCATTCTTTTCTTTGTCTCTCATGCACATGATTTTAGGCCTCTGAGCAGTATGACAGCCCTCTTCATTGTGGCTTCTCAAATGCAGTGAGCCAGACACATCACTGACAGTAGCTAGTGCATGGCCATCTGGCTCTCCCCATCAACACTCAACCAACAGGCCCAGATTCTGTATCACTTTAGAGCTGTTGGTTAACATTTGGCTGAAATTCCAATCTATGAGGGGTTGCCATTATTGCTTTCTTTTAAAAACAAACTTGAGCACCTCAGGCACTGTCAGGAGCCTCACAGCTTCTGGATGCTGCTTGCAGACAAATGAGTGAATAAGAACAAAAATTCAATTTCTTTTCCTTCTAATTGTTACAATTACTGTTTACTTCTTAAACTGCTTTGGGGTGGTTTAATATGCAATATTATTAGAATAATAATAACTAATAGATAAATGATACATTTTTGGGATAAAAATGGTTTTGGAAAGAGATTTTCTTGGAATTAAGATATGCTATATNCCTTGACACATACTGCTTAAAGTAGAAGTGAGAGTATCTTATCCTTCCACTCAGGCCCACAGAGAGGACTTAATGGAGACCATTAATGAACTTTTATGGAAATCTCTCCAGGTTTGTAGACACAATGGACTAGAGTCTGTGTTCCACTTACTTGCAAATTTGTAAGAGAGAGCCTGTGTCTCTTGTTCCAAGGTGCAAAGGCACATGGATCTGGGTGACAGATACAGCTTCACTGGTGGTGAAGATTAAGGATGTTCGCTTTTCATATAGACAGAAGTTGGCATCTTGGAGATCTCTTCTATACTTTCCAATGTAAGTACCT